>CATIWR010525336.1:0-51396 GCA_949677035.1 Omphalea diandra | reverse complement strand
TTATATATATATATATATATATATATATATATATATATATATATATATATATATATATATATATATATAAAAATTGTGTCTAGATATAATATTTTATATATTAAAAATAAATTATATTTATAGAGAAAAAATGTTTTTTTTATTGCCCTATTTATATATATATATATATATATATATATATATATATATATATATATATATATATATATATATATATAATACTTTTCTCCTTATATAATATTTTATCAATTCAATAAAATTTAATTTTATAGAATAAAAATGTTAAATTTTTAATAAATTTTGTAACACATCAAAAATCATAAATATAAATTTATTAATAAATTTTATAAAATTTATTTATGTCAAACAAAGTGGTATGAAAAGAATTCCAACATTCAAATCAAACCCAATTGCTGTGGGCCTCTTGCAATTCAGGTTACGCCACTTGAAAGTGGTACAGTTTATCTGATTTGATTGCTTATGTATCCATAGATAAAAATAATAATTGACTTAAAAAGCCTTAGTTGGTTTAGTTTGGTTAAATTAGTTTTCAGGTGACTAAGACTTTTTTTTATATATAAACTAATATCATTCATTCGAATTAATAGCCACATACATTTATAATCTAAAATATTGATATTGAAAAGTTATAATTAAACCTAACCTAATTATCAAAATAATTTGACTTGCTACTTAATATCTTTTTCACATAGCTTCGAAATTATTTTGATGTCATGACATTATTCTGAATAGAGTTTTTCAATAAAATTGTCATAGTTTTGAACAATCATAATTATATTGTAAAGTAAATCAATATAGTTTTGAACAATCATAATTATATTGTAAAGTAAATCAATAGTAACTTAAAACTAATGGATACTATTTTTATTCAACAAATATAAATCAAAACCTTAAAAAGAGAAGAAAACAGCTACAAAACGGGAAAAGAAAACCTCCATAAAAGAGACTAAAACATTCATAAGAGCATAACATAACCACAAAGGATATAGATTTCCACATGATAATAAAATGACAGATATAAGTTTATTGAAAGTAACAAAAAACAAAGGGATGAAAAAAAAGATGAGGCAATCGCTGGTTAACCAATGGCGACCTCAAACTAAAACAAATAGAAAAAAATTCTAGAGAGAAAATTGATAAAAGAGACATTTATGAAAGAAAGATTATAATCTTGGTGACTAAGACTCTCATGATGACGTGATTATTCACATTTGGGAAATGTTTTGACCAACTACACAGCATATTATAAAATTTAATACATACACATAAATATATATTTTTTTAATTTGATTAATTTTAAAATTTAAGTAATTTTAACCACTTATTTTAATTAACTTAATTTTTAATTCAGTTTAACTAGTTCAATCCATTTTTTATTTTACAATTTTGTTTAATCACCCCTGATGTGAAGTATGTCATTAAAACAAATGTTAATTGGTCAAGTTTGTTTTAAAAATAAAATTTAATAATTTTTGTCATCAATATCATGAAGATGATGTTTCTTCTCGACAGAAGCTCCAACAATGCTAAATAAATGCTCCAAATCTCTGAATTCACCTAATCTGCACATGTCCATGCTCTTATACAGTGTTCATATGATAACATTATAAATCAACTAATTAACTTTATTGAATATGTAGACACAGCAAATACATGGCATCAAAATTGTGCAACCATTTGAATTCCAAACAATGGATCGATTAATCAATCCCAAGTTATTGCTTTAATAATTAATGCTCTGTTTATTCATCACCAGGTGAGGTAATCTCATTCCCTTTGAATATAGAGGAAAAAGAAAGAAGGTGCAGTTCAGGATTTATCCCATAGCATACTTTTGAGTCCAGCTGCGAGCAGTGGACTCGTACTTTACTTTGTCAGTCTTGCAAATATGAGCTATTTCAGGGACCAAAGGATCATCAGGGTTTGGGTCTGTCAGCAGTGAACATACAGAGAGTAAAACCTGCACGATTCCCACAATCATATTTCATTAGGAAAATGTTTGTGAAACTTTTGATATTAATGGTGGGTTTTTGAAGATTATCTTCAATCCCCATGTGGGGCATGCATGAATTATGTTTCTTGAGACAGATGGTCACGTAAGTCTCCAAGACTGGCACCTTGGATATGGTGAGTGCAGGACTCCATTGTTCCTTGAGTATGTCCAAGCAAATATTTCCATTGCTATTGATGTTTGGATGGAAAACCCTAGTCCTGAAGGCGACCTGCCCGCAAATCATTGAACAAGGAGAGAAGTTGAATACATGGGCCAATCCAACTAATACGAATAAGAAGACTTTGAATTTGAGACGCCAGGAAGGCAACAAAAAGGATAAGTCCTTGGACTAGTAACCCAGTAGTCGAGTGCCTACAGGAAGGAAAATAAGAGTTTAATAATAGCTTTGTGTACCTTAGGAGGTTTGAAAGGGTAGTCAGGTGGGAAATGTATAACGACAAGGAAAACACCACCAGCATATGGACTATCATTAGGACCGATGATGGTGGCTTGCCAATGAAACATATCCTCAGCCACAGGACCTGAAATTCAGGATACACCAATCACATAATCTTCCAAACAACAATGAACCAACATGTTATATTCAAACCTTCCTGTTCCATTACCAGCACTGCATGAAGTTGGGGGATCTCTCTGCAAGTCCTTTAGCTCCTTCAATATTCTCTTTGATGCCATATGCAACAAATTGAGCTGTTCTCTCTCTCTCTCTCTCTCTGTGTATATATAGAACTGAAATTACGGGGCAAATGGAAGAAAACCAAATGTTTGGATTGTCGGATCCTAGGGGAAGGAAGATGGTGGTGTATTTAATGAAGATTGAAAGTGCTGTGGAAAGGAGATGGAAATGGTAGAGGTCCACTAATTCTATTTAGGCTGGTGAAAGTGGGCACAGTATAAATTCCAGAGGGAAAAGTGGAAAAGAGATGATGCGTATTTTCAAATGCTCAATTTGGAAGATATCTGCTATTCTTCTGGATCAAAATTTTATAGCTATAGCGCGATTATTACACTAAAGGTCCAAACTACTCTTAGAATTACTGCTGAAAAAAGAAACACCATCTCTGAATTCATACTACGGGTTCGGATTAGCTAAGAGTTGGACACTTTTTCACTTCAAAGCATCCACAAGGTCAATGTGAACGCAGAAAGAATAAATCCATTCCAGTTCTAAATTTTCCTTCCCAGTCAACCCACATTTTTAATAACTACTAATGCATGTAACCAGTGGTAAACAAGAAGCATCAATAACAGTCCTTTCCACTATCTTTTAACATATAAACAAATAATGATACTAATTCTACTTGCAAAGACCACCTTTTTATTATTATTTTTTAACTGGGAATTCAACCAAGGCCTTTCAGAATGCTCCTATCTGACAAAGACCACAAGTCCGCAAATAAAAATATCCAGAGGACACGAGAAATATTCGTCCTGATCAGAAACTGAAGGTATGGTTGGTGAATCCTAAAAGGCTTTGAGGATGACTTGTTTAAAATGAGCCGCAGAATTTTATATGCAATATGCGTTACATAGATGATGGATACCATATTCTCTCTACGATAGATTTTCCCCAAGACACATGATATTCTTTCTTCCACACATGATATTCTTTCTTGCTTTTTCTAGACTTGGCTTCCTGGTCTTAGAATTTCTTTATTGATCATCATTTAAAATACATGCAAGGCAGAAATGAGCAATCTAACAAAATCTGGCTAATTGATACCAGAGAAACTTCTAAATAATTAAACAAAAACCCACAATAAATATTAAGATTTTTTAGGTGAACTAAATCAACTTACAGATCATACACAATACAAGAAGAAACAGTTTACCGTTTAATTTCTCTTGGAACAAAATTTTCTCTCTACTCAATACATGCAAATTGACCTAAAGAAACAAAAGGGTGTGCATGTTATCAAACACAATCATTCATATACAAATCCAAAAGCACTCGGAACATGACAATTATAATGAGTTTCCTAGTTCTGTCAGTAGATACTAGACCAAATCCTGCTGCTCTATCACGGTGGGCAAACGTAAGAGTTAATGGGATCAAATGATCACGTTTTCTTCCCACCTCTTCCTTTCTCAATCACAATACGGAGCACGCCTTTTGTGTCTTTCTTTTCTTTTTCTTCTTATGTTTAGGTGGCTGGAGAACTACTTTAATGGCTGCATCAAAGACAGCTTTCACATTCTGTATTGGAAAAGGTGGTTAGAATTTTTGTCAGCAATGTTGTAAGAACTAGCTTTCATTTAAGGAGTGAGACAAAAAGAATCTAATTTATATACCTGCTGAGTTTTAGAACTACATTCTATGTAAACAGGAGCACCAATTAACTTTCTCAGTTCTTCCCCCTAACAAGAAAGAGTGAAGATTTACTTTCCCATATGAGCAGGGATGACAGTGAAACCAAAAATACAAGCAAGGTGGCAGATTTTAAAATGGAAATCAAGATAATACTAAATATGGAAAGTGGCAGTTAATACCTGAGCTGTGGTAATAGGCACAGCACCAGGGTGATCTATAAAGAATCGCTTATCATCTCGGAGATCTAGAAGCATCATATTTAGCCATAATGAGAATAGATTCTTACTAACAGTATAGAAAAGAGACATAAATTGATTGTATACTAAGGCATCTTATATCTATTCAGAACCATTCAGCAACTAACAGGATCATGGCGATGAAGTTTTACATGTTGCTCACCGCAGAGACTGGAGCTACATTTAAAAGTTTTGCACACATCTAGTTTTCGTTTTGTTCTAGTTGTCACCTCAACAGTTACATGGACTCTGTACACTAAAATGCCAGTTGCTTATATCAAACAAGGGCAATCAGGCATGGTATGACACTCAAAATATACATATATACATTGGAAAACAGATAACCCTATCCTCTGCAATACCTATATTTCATACTGTCTCAGCAACACTGGTCATTTTTAATATACTATGTACCTTCCTATTATTCTGAATTTAATCAATGGATTCCAAGGGTTACTTCCAAAGAAACATTTAATTACGCACTCCTAGTTGTCCACAATTGAATGGGAAAAAAAGTTGGCCAAATGTGATCTTAATGAATTCACATAATTTCATAAAACTCTTATATTCGTCCACTGATTACCTTAATTTCATAAAACTCTTATACTCATCCACTGATTACCTTGGAAGATGGCATGGCATCCTTAGATCTTGAGCTCTCAAATGAAATTTTAAGCATAATTTTATGAGTTTCTCATATGTGGAGGAACCCCTGAGCTCTATTAGACACTGTTTGACTATCTGTAACAAGGATCAGCAATTGCTTGTGATAGGAAAATGGAACTGTGAACAGTGGAGCTAGAAAAAAAATTTTAATGGGCCGGAGTTGATAAATGATAGAGCTTCATAATATTAAAGGTAACACTAAAGTGACATGTGCTAACAAAATATTTCTAAGTACATCATAAATCAAGAAAAATATTATTCATCATTCAATTATTAATAATTAGGTCAGTAGCTTAAATCTTGAACATTTCATTTATAATGGTAGGATGCCAAAATTCAAAATTCAATATTTTTCTTTTTCCTTGAAAGATGTCCAATGTATCAAACAAGTTATTAGGATACCAAATCAATATTATTAAAATGGAAAGAAACAGAAGAAATTTTGTAAATTAGAGTTTAATATCTTCTATAATATTACAGCTTTTGAATTTTACAAACAAATAATCAAGTGTTTATTTAAATAGGTAATATGTAATAAATCAAATATACAATTATGGACAATTAACCAGCTAATATAATAAACTATAGTCATAAAGCTAAAAATCTTAATTTTACTAAAAGAGACAAAATACTAATATACAAGGATGACACTAAATTTTGTTATTTAGTGTCAACGTATCAATATTTATAATGACCAAAGTGAAAAAATAAAATTATCATTTGCTTTTGGAGGGGCCAATTACAAATAAAAAATTGTTTTCATTAATTACGCATTTTCCTTTAAAAATTGAATTATACCTATACATTAATGATAAAAGTTTATGAGGGTTCTTTTGTTTTTGAGAAAGAGAGAGAGAAGATGAGGGTGGCTGGACGGGGTCAAGGGGACCCCTGCTTGTAGAATTCATGATTCTCCCCAGCTAATTGAATGGGTAAGATAATTAGCACCAGCTTTCTGCTTTTCAAGCAAACATCTAATACTAAATAAGCATTGGGGAAGGAAGGAATCCCTATTCTATATTAAGGTTAATATATATATATATATATAAACTGATATCAAAATTGGGGACGCCAAAAACCTGTATTTTTCTTATGATTCAGTTGAAACATAACAGCATTCAAACACATAAAACAAACTCCCTAAAGGGAGAAAGGCTAGGGCTGTGAAAGAACCATAATCCTAGTAATTTTATAACAAAATAAATTTGGAAATTTCCTAAAGTAAAAAAAAAAAAAAAAAATCAATGGCAAGCATATAAATTTAACATACAGTGGAAGAGAATCCAACCATCAAGAGAAGTGATGATCCAGAAAAACCAGAATAACACAATTACTGAGAAAAAAAAAATAGTTTCTAAGGGATATGCACAAAATCTAAAAAAGATTATGTTATTATGCATTTCGTGGTCAAGAAATTTAAGTTCTAGAACAGAGTTTCATATCATATGAAAATTCTGCTTAACAGCCACCAACATTACAAGAAAGGAAAAAGTACAATAATTGTAGTATCTAACCTAGCTTAGTCCCAACAAGAACAATTGGTACTGCAGGTGCAAAATGCCTCAATTCAGGAATCCACTGAAATTTTATTTTAAAAAAAATAATAAAGAGTTCATCAGACCATCAAAAATTAGATCATAAAATGATGAAAGGAAGCTTAGAATGATAATTCTTATCAAACCTTCTTTGCAACATTTTCAAAACTGGCCTTGCTAATGAGAGAGAATGCAAGCAAAAAAACATCTGCCCCACAATAGCTCAAAGGTCTTAATCTATTGTAATCTTCCTGGCCTGTCCCATGAAGAAAATATGTGAAGCTCATGATAATAAACTTTCAAAGACAATAACAGAAACGAAATGCATTGTAAACATACCAGCAGTATCCCACAACCCTAGATTGATTGTGCTCCCATCCACTACCACATTTGCACTGAAATTGTCAAATACAGTTGGCACATAATCCTGTTTCATAGCATGTTAAGGAATTCTTGATATCAAATTCATTCTGTTCCAAATTTGTATTTAAAAATTACAAAAAATCCATCAATAAATGTAGTAATGCTAAACCACCAAGAATTCAATCATGCAACAGAATTTTTATAAAATTTTAAACAGAATACTAAAGGTTCAATGAGCAAATGAAGCCTATGTTATCGAATTATCTATTATAAAATCTTCCACAAGTGCAAATGAAGCCTATGTTGTAGCTACCACGATAATATCATCATGAGACAATTAAAGCTAATGTCATCAGTTTTCTTCGAAGAAAACTTTTCCTCAGTATCATTTTTAATAAAGAAAAATGTATGCTATGGCTCACATGAAGTTTTACATTATTTGTACTTCACAATTCAAACAGCTATTTGAATAAACAAAAGAAAATATATCATTTATTCTGTGAAGGTAAATAACAGAAAAAGATAAAAGAACAAATCCAAGAAATTTTTTAAAAAAATTGTGAGAACCACAAAACCCACACAGTAAAAGCCAAACAGTTACTAAAATATGAAGTGGTGCAAAAACTAAATACCTACTTGTATCCTTTCAATTTTTATGAATCTCAAAACAATGATGGAACAAAAGTCTAAAGTGCAATTTAAAATTGTAAACTATGTCATTCAGAATTGCACTCCCATTCCATTTCCTCATTTTATTATTCCACAAAGGATGTGAAATAAATCGACTGAAGTTATACCCCCTAAACTCATCTATCCAAAAAGAAAAACGAAACAGAAGAAAAGAAAAGAAAGTACAAATTACAGGAGATAATTTAATTCATAGGACACAGCTTCAAAGTTGATAAAAAAGAATTACAAATGAAGCCGCATTACTGCAGAAACCAATCTAAGGGACAACCACACAACATAATTAAGAAGGCTGCCATTTTCTTTTATCCTGCATTCATTTGAAATAAACTATGAACATAACAAAGCAGTTTGCCACTATTTATTGGACTCTATTATGGTACAAGGGAAATAGATGAAATTAAAGCTTCATACATGTCATAATAATAAGCTACAAATTACAGTAAGCATTTCAACTCGAGATTGTTTTAATTGGCCATTTGGCTATTGGTCTCCTTAGTGCAAAATACTACCCTAAATAAACCTATTTTAATCAAATAAAGATCAATTAAACTGAGAATTGATTTTCTCTGATGCGAAACAATGGCCGATACGTGTACAAGAATGTTGCCTTTGTAACCAGTTGAAGGAAAAATCCCCAAATTTGATACTTCAATAAACTCTAATTAAGTGAAATAAAACAAACTCACAAGATCATATGTCCCGAAAAGCTAATTTCTGGACAAAATCACACAATTAGGTGACTAATTGTCTTTCTTGGAGTCTATACGATGTATAATTAAACTCAAGCAAACAAAAACAAAATGTTTGATTTTCTTTCAGGTTTCCCTGCATTTCCTTAGCAACCAAACCTTAATTAAACATGCAAAGAACCCTAAAGCCAAATACTGCAACAAACCTCAGTTGACTTAACAAGAACATTCTTGAAATATGAAAAAAAAAAAAAAAAACAAAAACAAAACTTCTCATATTTCCCACATTTTCTCGACAAACAAACAGAACAAAAACAAAAAGGGGAGGAAAAAGAAACAAACTTGAGAATTAATTTGAGAGTCAATTAATTGTAGGAAGATAAATTGACTTTCCAATTTCGGACATTTTTGTTTTCTCAAGAACCAAACAGAAAATTCAAGAAAGAAAGAAAACCCAAGAATTGTTATAAGTTGAAACATACAGTAGGAAAAGTATTGCTGGTGTAGGACATAAGCATACAAGTCTTGCCAACAGCACCATCACCAACAGTAACGCACTTAATGAACCTTGAAGCACTCATCTGTTGTTCTTCGACTAGAAAAACATAATTCGGTTGAGCAATAACATAAATGAGATAGCCCAGAACTTGGGAAGAAAGGAAGAAAGAAAGAAAAACAGCTCCTGCCAGCTATAAATGATACAAACCTAAATTTCAGGTCCTCAATATTTTCATTTTCTACTCACCAACGTGCACTCACCATCCATCGCTTTCTCTTTCCAAATTTTTTTTTGGATCAATATACTTCTCTTTCCAATTTTTATTTCTTAATACATATATAAGTTTTATAATTAAAACAAAATCTGAAAAAAAAAATTGCACTTTATTGTTGTTTAACTTTGTAGTAAAGAATTGTTGTTTTAGGGTAACGAGAAAATGAAACTATCAAACAGCGAATATTAGAATTCGAATTTTATTAATGTAAACTTGCACATAATATTTAGAAAGAAAATACTGAGAAAAAACTTTTGTAATACTTTATTAAAGAAACTATAGTAAGAATACTATTAACCTCAGGTCTTTAAGCTGTATCATTTGTGGTACTCTCCAAGCGCTACTCGCTCTTCTTTTTTTCTTAGAGTAATCATTTTTATAAGATTATTCAATGAGTATATCTGTTTTATAAAAATTAAGAGATTTTTTAGAATACTTTCTAATTATTTCTTTAAATAAATTCATTCAGTATGATAAAAATATTTATATTAATAAATTAAAAATAATATAGTATATTACAAAATACTTTCTTAAAATTAGTGAATAATATAAATTAAAATTAATATAATTTTGAGAAAATTATACAAACTAAACACCTATAAGGAAATTAATTGAATTATACATTTTTAATTACCTCTTTTCAAATAATTGACAAATGAAAAAATTTTCAATTTTTATTTCTAAATATATGTATTTATATTTTCATTGTATATATGTTTTCACCTCTTATAAACTCTTTTAATTTGGTTAGTGAATTCAAACAAAAAAAACTTTGGTAATTTTCATTTATATATTATAAAAACATACCATTCACTTTCATTTTTTGTTATAAAATAATTTTTAAACAATATGAAGATGTTAATTTTTTATTTATATTATATCATTTAATTTTCGCTAACCTACTTTTATATGTGGTGATAATAAATAAGTTCCATATATATGAATTCAAATTATAACTATAAATAGTTTTTGAAATAATTAAAAAAATTACAGATGGGCAAAGGAATTTCCATCAAATTTTGGGAGATACATAGCCATCTAGCATATAAGAAGATCAATAAACATTATACAATTGGAAGTATTTATAAATTTAAAACAATCTATCTTTTTGTATCACTAAATTAAAAAAAAAAATTGCTCAATTTGGATGACTCACTTATTTAGCTGAAATTATTTAAAGGTTATAACTTTTAAATTTAGACGTGACAACTTTATTCCACCTAAAAGTGTGATTTGTAGAAGTGTCTCATTTATATAAAATGATAGACTAAATAAGTTCTATATCACGAAATTTGCTTTCAGCTTCAACAACTCAAGTTGTGTACCAATAAATGAATTTTTTTAAAATTAATTCTGAACAACTTTTTTATGGTGAAAACATGCATTTCATATATATATATATATATATATATATATATATATATATATATATATATATATATATATAAGTCAGTTATTATATCAATTACAATACCTTCTAATATCCTGCAGCAACAAAAAGGATGTCAAATGAGATAGAAGAGACAGAGAGAAGCATAAATAGAAATAAGACTTTAAATAAATTAAAATATTTAATTTTAAGAATAAAATAATAAATATAATCCTATATTATGGCTTAAGAGTTTTTTTTTTTTTAAAAAAAAATAGAATTATAAGTGATAGATTTAGAAATTTAGGATAGCATTCTACCACTCCCTTAGGGGAAGTAAAAGATTTAACTGACATCATATTTTGAGACTGAATACGGTAAATATTTTCATCAAAATTGGTTTTCTTCAATTCTATATTTAAATAAACTATAATTAATATTAATAAAAATCAACATTATTTTGTTTCACATAAGAATTATCTAATATAAATATAAGGATAATTCAAAATTGTTATCCGATGTCAATATTTTCAACATTAATGGTTTCTCATAGCGCCAAAGCAATTTTTTATTCTCATAATTTTATTATCTAACCCATGTGTAGATGATCATTGCTTCACGGTGTACACATTGGATGGCATAGATTCCTTAGTGCGTTGAGTATTAATAGAATAACTAGAGATGTCAAGTTCACGACTGCATCAGAAAACTGAGTACAGGAGGAGAGTAAAAAATTCTTGATTTTGATGCTTTAATTTAGTTTTATTGGTTTAGATATTAGCTTGATTTTTCATATGTTTTATTCATAAAAAATACTAGTTTTATTTTATTTGCATCAACTTTTATAGAAAATTCTAATTATTCACTTTTTAAAATTCTTTAATTTGGTTCTCGTCTATTAGTTTTGTTCGTTGCTTTGTGAGTCTCTTTTTACTCTTCTTTTTCACTTGTCATAATTTTGTCTATTTGTACGATATTGTCTTTAGCCTCGACCCGGTTTGGCGCCAATCTTGAGTGCATACAATCTCTCACGCATCTATCATGATTATTTTTCTGTTGCCAACTCAATTTAAAAGTCGAATCGATGTAGACATTGAGTAGACTTAAGACCATTAATGAAAACTACTAATCTTTATGGAGTCCATAAACTTGTTATCATCCATAAGTATTCTTATGCATAATTAATTGGGCTTAACATAAACTTAAACTATATAGACTCTCCATACATAAGATCCATAAGAGTTCACTAGGAACCTTAAATACAATATTCAAACTAGAAGTTGTACATATCTAGAGTTCTAATACAAATTACATAACTTAAACACATTCTATTCTTAGTCCATCAAAGTTCTAAGAACTATAATAAAATACTAATATCATATTAATGACTTCTTAAAACTTCTAAATTTGAAATGATTGGTGAAATGGAGAATGACTCTCTCAACTCAGTAAATAAATAATAGTAGACAATGATTCTCTCAACTCAATAAATAAATAATAGTAGACATGACATATTGCCATAAACATGTGAAAGGGATGCTTTTATTATAATATTCCAAGCTCATATAACATACACATGTCAAACATTATATGTTAATCACATCATAACATACGGGGATAGTCTGGTTTACTTCTTTAGACTACAAAAGATATCTTTTTCTTGTTTGTGTCCCAATACTTAAACTAAGGCTCAAAGAGGACAAGGAATATTCTCTAGTTAATTTACTTCGCTCAATTTAATCTTATTTAATTTAACTTTGGGACTCAAGGAATATTCTCTAGTTGGACTAATGCATGCATAGCATCATTCTTATACCTAATTCTTAGGCATAAATTTTTGGGTTAAATACTCTGATTCTCTAGATTTTACCTTATTATATTATTTAGTCCCCTATTTTTAAAAATTATATTAAAATATCGCTCTATTTTAATTTATTATATTAAAAGGTCTTTTCATCTATTTTAATACTATTTTTCTATTAGTCAAATGAAAAAAGTCAAAATTAATTTATTAAATACCCAATATACCTTTTTTTAAAAATTTTTCATCAAAGAATTTCATTTGATGCATACCCAATATTGATAACAAATCCAAAAAACTTTTGAGCCTTATTCCTTATTCCTCCCTGAATTTTCACTTGAGATACACTCATCTTCTTCCTAATCTTTCATTCCTCCCCGAATCCTTCATAACCATATCAACACCAATAATAGCAGCGACACTGATGCTACTAATTCCAATGCCACCACATTGTATCAATGGAGAACTAGTGGCAATAGGTAGATATCAAATTGATTTGACTCTAGAGAGAGCAACTGAGACAAAATAAGATCTTGGAAGATTCAACGCAACAAGAACTCATGCTTTTCACATTGGATGGCCTTGCTTGAGGTTCTTATTTTCTCTTATGCTTCTTCAATGATGATGGGAGGTGGATTAATTGAGGTGGTATATAGATCACAGAGGGGATTCGGTTAGTAATCAGTTTGATGGGTTTGTTGATTTTCATTTGAAGAAATCATTTCAAAACAAACCATTTGAAGAAATTGAATAAAAGTTTAATGGGTTTGTTGATTGCCTTTTGATTTGAGTTTGAATTTGATATGGCTTTCATCTGTTTTATGGG
This sequence comes from Omphalea diandra, assembly GCA_949677035.1. Classification (NCBI taxonomy): domain Eukaryota; kingdom Viridiplantae; phylum Streptophyta; class Magnoliopsida; order Malpighiales; family Euphorbiaceae; genus Omphalea; species Omphalea diandra. The sequence continues at coordinate 38,102 of CATIWR010525336.1, read as the reverse complement.
TTAACCTCTCTTTTGTTTGTAAGAGCAATCAAAATTTATGATTGTATTTATATTCTATATGAGAAACTAGACAATTTTGTGAATGAATTTCAACTATGTGAATGAATGAATTTCAATGTTGTGAATGAATTTCAATAAAAAATTCATTTTCGACGAGATGAATGATGAGAATGATGTGGGGAAGAGGATAAATGACGAGGAAAAGAAGAGAAGATATACTCGAATGTATTTGTTTCCATGACTTGATCTCATGGTTTTGTTTCCTAGGTTAATATCTTTGTTGGGTTAATGAAATTGGTTCATTTGTTAATGGAAATTATTGGGTTTGTGTGTGAGGACTAGTTGTTTTTGTTGGTCGGAATGGACGATTTCTTTTCTATGAATTTGATTTTACAATGTTGGGTTTTTTCTTTGATTGTTAGGTATTTATTATTATTGATTTCAGTTTGATTCTGATTATTTTCTTGTTTAGTATTGTTGATAATGTCAACGTGATGATGGTGATGGTGATGGTGTGTGCGTGTGTTGTGTGGTTAGGCAAGGTAAAAACTGCAAATTAGAATGAAAATGAAAGGTAAAATAGACTTTTCATTTTAAATTAATTGAAGTTTTAATAAAGTTTAAAATAATGAAAATATAAGGATATTTTAGTATAATTTTTTGAAATGAGAGACTAAATAGTACAATAAGGTAAAACCTAGGAGGTTAGAGTATTTAACCTTAAATTTTTATCATAATCGATCATGAATCTATGGCAAATCAAGGCATCCTCAAGAGCTACCATCATAGCACAAGTTCATTATACACATATCCACCTACCTGTTGCACTTTAATGCATATGAGTCTGTTATGCAATTTCGCCTGATATTATTATTCTTTCATACTCATATAATACATGAATATCGTAGAAAAGGAATGAGGAAATGGTGAATATCACAACAAGCATTATCTATGTACCACTTGCTATCCTTCTCAATCTATGAAATGAATAGATCCATTAGTAGCCTTAGTCTTCTCCTTGCTCTTAATAGTTTAGAATATGCATTACCATCTATATTACTAACCATATAAGAGATTGAAGGAATTAACATGTAATAAACTTTTGGTTCCAAAACTACTAACCTAAATTCTAAACATACCCATTATTAACCCAATACATAATCAACTCTAGAATATCAAAAGGAAAACTATTTGAAGCACTAATTGTAAGGATTAACCATCATTTAGGTCAAATCTCTAATTAGTTGTTTAAGAGCTTTAAACCTTAATCCAACATAAACTAAATTATATACGGGGTTTTTCTACGCAAAATCTATCTCAGACATACTAACAAATAAGAGGGAAACATCTTTTACTCATTTGAAGAATACTAGAGCTCAAAAAATAACCCAACAAACTCTATCAAAATAGTTGGATCTCTGAGAAAATATAGTAGATCAAGTGAACATTAAGTTAAATTAAGCAAATCTGGTGTGTTAGATGAGTGATTTAGACATGAATTTAAGCAATTGTAATAAGGCTCTAGGGTTTCAAAAGAGGTGATTTTGAGCAAATAAGCCTAACATAATCCTTTTATACTAGGTTAAATCAAAATGGCCATGATTTAGAAACCATGCCAATAATTTTGGGCTACCCACATGGGGAACAAATATAACCCTTGGTGAAAACCTCTAGAAATGGTAATCTTGGCCATAGAATGAAAAACATGGCCATAGGGAATTCTTTCTCAAAATGATTGTGTGTGTGAATTTTTGTCCTAAAAATATGATCATGATTGCCAAGATGCCATAAACATGGTTTTACCTCAGACATGCCATGGTTGTGGTTTGAGAACCAGGCTCATAGAACACTTATGGATTAAACCATAAGCTTGTGATGCATTTCTTAGTTTCTAACCTATATAACTCAACCATAACTATTCTAACACCTCAAAAACATATGCAAACATAATTAAAGACATATAAACACATCAAATATATTTCTCAGTCAAATACAATACATGTACATGATAAAAAAAAATCTTCAAATAACATTTGTGGTGTTATACTTTCTTACTTCTTTTTCCAAATTTTAATTTTAAATTTGATTAAAAATTCTATTGTATAGGATAAAGTTACACTACTTCATTTTTTTTTATTGCGATATTGAGCAATAGCAATGTAGTTTTTATCTTATTAATTTTATTCTATAGTTTAAGCTTTACATGTAGCAGTAATGCTGCTCTTTTAAATAAATCAAGTAATTTTTAGTTTGAAAGTCAATTTATAAAAATTTATCAAGATGCATCACATACTATTAAATAGGTATTATGTTATAAATAATAAAATAAAAATAGATACACAATATACGTATAAGTATTAATATGTAAATATATATATATATATATATATATATAATTATTAATATCAATATTAATACAATTAGCGTGGATTAAAATTATTTGCTTTCTAAGACTTCTTTTTTATGTAATAACTATTTAATATAATGTTTAATGAGATAGTTGGTTATATAAGATCAATAATATATTCACTTCAATTTACTTTTTTATTTCTTACAGTTTGATGACACAATAATATTATCTTTTCATATGTGATGAAATTTTAACTTATTTGTTATTTTTAATTACTTTTTGCTCAATTCCTTCTCTAACTCAATAATTTCTGCTTAAATATAATACAATGCCAAACAATTATGCATTAATTATAGTTTTACAAGATGTTTGATTGTTATGGTTATGAGGATGTTGACTTTTAATTCAATTATAGAAATTATAGGGTCACATGTGGCAAATGTATCAACTCAAATACAAGACCAATCGACTTTACAAATTACTTTGTAAAGTAATTAATGTTAATTTAATATAACGTATTATGATATTATATGTTAGCTTATTGAGAAAAACCATTACTGGTTGATAAATTTTATAATTTATCAATGGTGTCAATAATTCATAAATTTAATAAAATAAAATAGAGATACATATCAGAGTTATCACATAGGAGCCTATACTACCACTTTGCAAGGCCCATAAAGAGGAAGTTAAGGATGATGGAATCAAAAATAGAAAAAAAAAAAAAAAAAAACTATAGTGTTTGCAAGAATAACAATCATAGCTAATTGTTGGGTTATAGACTTAACACTCTAAAACTCTTTTCTTGGTTGTATTTATTGTGCATTGAATTTATAGATGCTTCTTTAAATGGCTTTTGATGGTGGTAGAAATATTGTAGAAAGAAGAGAAGATTTTCTATTTATCTTTGTTAATATTCTTATTCTAGTATGAGCAAACACTAGCAAGAAGAGAAGATTTTCTATTTATCTTTGTTAATATTCTTATTCTAGTATGGGCAAACACTCATATGGAAAAGACGGAGTGTGCTTGATTTCAGTCTTCAAGATGACATATATAGATATAATATTATGTCATTGTCTCTTGTGCAAGTGTTATTCTAAATTTAATAAGAGCACTTAACAGGTGATCAATAGTCAACAGGTTATTATGTCATTTGATGCTCTATTTTTGAACTTAAAAAACTATATATATATATATTATCATAGCTTCTTTTAATACTACGTTCAGTTAAGCAGTACAACAAACACATCATGTAATATAAAGAAAATAAAATAAGCATATTTTCAAAATACAAATGAAATAAACCAATAAACTAGGAGTGTAAATTATTGTTCATGAAAAGGAAAACAAACCTTGAAAGGAACAAAATAACTTCGACACTTACACAATTAATTTTTCCATGATTTAATTCTTATTTTCATATATTGCTCATTCATGAAACCAAAAGCGAATAAATTAAAGCGTAGTTTTCACTTGATTCTCAATATGCTTAATCTCAATTCCTGATGTTGGGAGTCAAGAAAGCCAAAAATCATAGAGACATGATATCCAAAAAAAAAAAAAAATCCACACAATGCAATACTTTCAACTCCATTCCTTTTTTTTGCCCCCCTTTTAAGAGTACTTCCTCCTTCCAGCTTTTTTTGTTCATACTTCCTCTTTCACATGTTAAGTCTTTTTTTTTTTTTTCCCAAGTAAATCACAAGTCTTTGTCTTTTTTTTTTTTTATTTTTAAAATTTCTTAGCTCCTTTTTTATTTTAAACTAAAAATAAATTATCAAAACTTATAAATAAAACATGACATAATTTTAATTATAAAATAGCATATAATCCATCTGCAATTAAAATAGTTCATTTATAAGTAATATAAATTGTCTTTTCATCCTTAGATTGTTAGTTCATTCTTTTTCTTAAGTAAATTTAACTATAATAAAAATTTTTAATAACACTTAAATCAAATGCTTCAATAGGAACATTATAACTATATTTAGCATAAATATTACTTATTGTAACAGTGATTCAAAAATCCATGAGGAATATCATAATAAATAAAATTATAGTGACATTTGGCACAAATACCATTAAAATTGTTATAAAAATGTAAACTTGTCGCAATGCTTATTATAAACATCAAGATAGTATAAGAAGTGCTATAATAAATAAGACATTTTCAAAGATTTAGTAGAAATATCATTAAAAAGTCACGTTTGCAGAAAATTTTAGTATAAAATATTATTATAGACTATTTTCATTATAGTCATATTTTAGTAATCAAATTTGATAGTGAAATCATTTAATATAAGTTATGTTTTATGATCTTTTTCCCTTGTATTCCTTCCTTTCATGAATATATATTATGTATTGCATATCTATGTAGCACATAAGCTTTTGTTAAGTCACATTTTCTATTTTGAAAATATTTTTACATTTCTCTCACGTTTTTTTTTATAATTTTTTTAAAATATTATTTTTCTATATTTTTCTTCCATATTTTCCGTTTCTGCGTCTCCATGTCCGTGTCACATAGTTGCATATTGGAATATATATGATAAATACCATTTGCACTCAATGTCATTAGTTCAGGACAATTGGATGTGCATTTTGACTTTGATGCATTATGAGGAATAGAATAATGTGAGACTATTTATAGTGGGACTAGAATAATATATGGATGACGTATGCGACTTCTTTATCGGATAAGGATTATGGCACTTGGGTTGAAATTGATATTGCACTTGTTGCGGCCTAACTCTTATTAGATGATTAAGAGATTTTCATTTAAGTTTGAAGCAAATAATATGCTCATTATGGCCTAATCCAATCGGATGAATGAAAGCTTTATAATTATGCTTAATGTGACATAACCCCATTGGATGGCTAAGAGTACCATTAGAATAAAAAACCAATACGGGAGTCAATTTCTCAAAGGATTTGTTTTTCTAAGTTAGGATTGCATGGTCTCTCGACTATTCTCTCATTTAATTATTCTGTTTAATTGTATGTTATATTTAATGTTAGTAAGACAGGTGTAAGTATGATGATGTGTGGTTCATAATGTGTGCATGCTTAATTTTATCATATTGCTCCTTTTATTAACTAATATCATTTATTGAGTTGAATGTTCATTCCTATTCACCATTTTTCTAAGTCTTTAGTTTAGCTCATCTTTAATTAGTGGATATTTGTAGCATTGTTCATCATCCTCCATCAATTTTGTATGAATATCCATTCTTTAAATTGTATTGTTATTTTGATGATATATAATTTTGTAATTACATTATATTTATATGATGTATGGATGTGAGTTAAGTAATCCCCCAATTCTGATTATATGATATATGTTGTGATATTATGGTTGATCATATTTTCATTTATGCTAGGTACTTGATATTTCATGTGATTCAATATGTGAAAAATATAGGTGATTTCCTTTGTGAATATGATTGGGAGAGCTTGACTCTCTTATTTTTGTAATTATTTCTTTATATGCACTATAAATTTTATTATATGATTATTGTGTTGGGTAGAGATAATTCTCTAAAAATATAAATACTTTGTGGTAGCATGTCACACTAAACTCATTATAAATTTTAGGATGTTATATATTTCTAATCTCTTAAATCCGTCATGTACCAAATTTTGAATTGCAGGAATTAAATTTATTAACTATTTAAAACTACTAATTGAAAAATCCAAACACTAAAGAGATGGCTTTAATTGCCCTAAGGTTGCTATAAACTTCTTAAAAAACCAACATATAATAACTTTTTCATAAAACAAATATAAGTAATATGGAGAGGGAAAAAATCTACAATAATTATCTCTTTCTTCGTAACCAACAATAAAAATTCTATTATTATTATATAAAAGATGCGGGCAATTATTATTATTCTATCATCAAACTATTAGCTCAATAATTATTTTTTATTTATTCATTGTTTTTCAAATTAATTATGCCTTCTTTACCTTGGGGTATTACTAAATGGAAATGGCTCTCTATTGAATTTTATAGTTTTTTTTTTCACTAGTTTACAATTTTTTTAAAAAAAATAGAATTTTAAATAATTCAATGTATATCTTGTAATAAGAAATAACATTAAGATTATAAAAATCTCTAACGCTTTTAAAGATTTTCAATATACTAAAAAATAAAAAGAAATTTCAATAAAATCAATCCAGTTTTATAAGCCACGAGCTAGCTAATTACAAAACCCATGCAAATTTAAAACAAGAAAGTGAACTAACTAGATGGTGAAACTTGAAATGATGCGTAAGGTCATTAAATTCCATTTCAAGCATCAATAACATACAAATGCTTAAAGCATGAAAAATAATGCTGTAAGAATATAAGTTTTTTAGGAATAAGGTATAACTTTAAATTAATAACTATTAAAAAATATGCAAAGAAATATATAATATTATATTACATTATGCTTCATTATGGTCAAATAAAATATATATTCTCTAAATGAAAATAAAAAATAACATTCAGGCAAATATGTTAAAGAGACCTTCATTACTGGACAAACATCAATTTGGGACAAGGCAAATCATCTTTTTCCCCCTCTAATTTAGTATTTTAGAAAAGTAGTCTTTGTAGTTGTCATCTTTCTTCTTTTCCTCAAACCTCAATGAGTTCTACAGTGATATTACCGTATGTTGTGATTGTATAAGATTTTAAACTATATATATTATTTATTAACGATCTGTAATAATTTTATTAAAAATATCTAGAATTTACACAGATTATTAATATTATGATCTAAAAACTTAAAGATAATACTATCATTAACAGTATTATAGAATTCATAATTCTCTCAATATTAGAATTTGATGTCCATATCTAATTCTTAACCATAAATACAACTCATATATAAATTCTTTTCACTTTTTTCGATGAACTCTATTTGATGGAGCTCAACATCCAAACGTTTACAATTGTATTTGTTTTATTTTCTTACGTGCCAATCCTATTGGGTGATTCAATTGATGAATTGATCATTTGACCCAATTTTATTCCAATGCTATCGATAAAAGTGATAAATAGATGGATTAGAATGAGAGCAGATTGAGTTAAAATGGGCAAGATGATAAATTTTTTATCTATATATGATTCATTTAATATTTATATAGGTATACATACTCATTTAACCTCATTTAACACATATCTACCGATTTTCTCAATTAAAATTTGAATTGCTTGAAACCAAATCTGTTGATAACTAATTTATGATTTTATCAATTCAATCTGTTTAATTTAGTCATAAAAATTTATTTCTATAAAGTAATATATGAATGAAATATCTTTTAAAAAATAATTATTTAAATTATATTAAAATGTTTTAATTTAATAAAAAATAATTAAAATGTAATGTTTTGCAACACCATTTGCAGTTTGCAGCCATAATGATGCTTGTTAATTACACATCTTAATTGCTGGTGTTTCCGTGCCCCTGTATAGTATATTAGATTCAGTTTATGCTAAGCAACTATTTTATGAGTGCTGCAAATGCAATGTCTTTCCTTAAATAAATTATAAGTGAGAATATTTATTTTAAAATTAAAATGAAATTATATATATTCAAATTCAAAAATAAGAAATTTATTTTTAAAAATGTCATAGCTATCATGTCACCATAAAATTTTGTCTTTATTTTTGTTAAATAATCTTATTATTAAAATAAATAAATTCTATTAATAAAATTAATTTTTTACATCACTTGCATAAATAATGATTTTTAGACCATAGAAAAGTTGTTCAAAACTAGACTGAGAACAAAGTTTAGATAAATAGGTACTTTTATCTAATATATATTCATCATATATTAATAGGGTTAAGTGGGCAATTATCCATTTAATGGCCATTAAAAATATAATTGATCCATTTACCAACCATACCTATTTATGGATATGGATGAACTTTGCCACCCATAACTATTGAGATAATTAATCAATTAAATCATAATAGTTAATCACTATTTTATTTCTAATGTATAAAAATTAAAACAATTATAACATCTAAAATTTAGATAATTTATCTTTAATAAGGTGGAAAATATGCGAAGATTGAATCTCAACATTCTCAAATAGTGGTTTCTAGGCGATTAAATTTTTAAATAGGCTCACAACTCCTTGCTCATTTATCTGATTCTAACACTAATCTATTCATAGTACAAACTCTTACGAAAGCACCCTAACATCAATATCTAGATTAACGAACACAAAAATCCTACTAGATACCACTATCAAAAGTCTTTACCATATTTGATGAAAAGGGTCACTCAACTAACTAGAAGTAGAAAATTGATGGCAACATAAAATTTCTTCATGCAGTGCAAAATGGGTTACAGCATGTGAGTCTCATAGCTTCCATTAATGTACAATTTGGAAGACTAAAACTAAGTGTACTATAATCTAGAGAAGATGACTTGAATAGTAGAATAACATAATTAAGAAAAATGCAGGATGTCGCTAGAGGCTAAGGTATTGCCTATCCTTAGTCTTGGGTTCTATTTGAAGAATTAACTTTTATAAATATAATTATAAAAATGAATCAAACACTTACAAATATGAAAATAATACAAAAAGTAAATGAATATTGTTAATATTAAATACAAAAAGTAAATGAATATTGTTAATATTATATATCTATAATTCTTTTATCAAATGATTTTTATTACAAGGATTCATATTATGAGAACAATATTTGGATGTTCCAAATCTAATTTACATAAGTACACAAATTAAATAAAATAAATATAAAAATTAATTCACAAAATAAAAAAAAATGAATGATAAATGTCAATGTTATATACTTACGTGAAAAATAAATTATTGAAATCCTATTTGCACATGATATAGTACACATTGCCCTATGTAAGTATCAGATTTTGGACATATGAATACAAAGCTCGATAATGAAAATCACTAAATATGTTCCCCATAATGCAAAGAGAACTACCAAAAAAAGAGATGAAAGGCCCAAGAATACCTTGGAGATGTTGGATTTTATTGAACAAACACAACAAAAAAATAAAATTTTCCACAAAGTATCCCACCAAGGATCTATGCAATTCAATTAAATCGAAAAAAAATGATGCGAATCTTACCAATTCAGACGTGAAATCGCAAATTTGTTGGAAGAGTAAGAGGAGGTTTACACTAGTAACACCGTATCTCAAACTTCAAGTCATATCTAGACGTTACCAAAAGATGATTACCATCTATAAGTATCCATACGAATATGATCTATCCAAAACACAAAGTGTACTAGCACTAGGGTTTTTTTCTCTCTCCATTTTGTGTTTTCTAAAGAAAGATGTGAACACACACTTTTAATAAAGAAAACTCTAAAACATGTATGCGCGAGCGGGCACGAGCGCGCGCGCGCACACACACACACACACATATATATCTTAACCGTTAAGATATTTTATGCCAATTATGTATCTTAAAAGATACAAATAAAAGAAATAATATCCAATTTCATTTTTAACCTTTTAAAAAATGAAATAGACATTTAAAACAATTTAGATAATATCTTTAATTATCTTAATTATAAATAGAGAGAAGTAAAATCCAATTTTGTTTTGGGTCTATTCTAAGTGTGCTACCTTGTAGGTTCACATAATATTGGTAGTGGCCTAAAACATATTTTGGCTCACAAGTCATAAGTGGCCCCTATCAAGATATTATGACTACCTAATTTTTGTGAAGGTCAATAATCCAACCTAACTTATTTCACAATTAGTATTATAATCCTTTTGTCATATTATATCTCAATTGAACATAAAGCATTGATCATGTCATTTTTATATAATTCAATTATTTTTCGATCTCTAAGTAGACTGATGTAAAATGACATTAATAACTTTTTTCAATTCAATACCACATGACCATGCAATCTCTTTAGTCTAACTTATCGAGGGACCCAAAAATATATTTCTCATAAATATATAAGGGATAAATTCCTTTTTAATCACTCATATGCCTCTATATAATTTACTCTATGTCCAATATTAGTTTGTATAATTATCCAGTTAAAGATAGTATTGGACTATATCAAAATATGAACTTCACCATTTTGGAATCTATGTTGATTTTCAGGTCAGAGGGCCGGAGATATATTTCTCATAAATATATGCGGGACAAATTCTTTCTCAATCACTCATATTCCTCTATATGATTTACTCTATGTCCAATATTAGTCTGTATGATCATCTTATTAAAGATAATATTGGACTATATCAAAACATGAAGTTTATTATATTGAAATCTATGGTGATTTTCAGGTCAGAGGATTAAGTTAATATTATCGCATGATAATCACTTATGATTATTAATCCAAGCACTGTTCTCATAGCGGGTTGATCCAATACAATGTTTTTTAAACATGTATTTATGTGTTTGACTTTATATCACATATTTATAACTAGTAAAACATAGTCATCAATTAAAACATATACTAGTCTTTTTTCATTATTATCCCAATAATAATAATTGACTAGGGATAGTTTAGGATAGAATTCTTCACACTTAAAGTTTTTACTATCAAGTCACATACTTAATAACACTAGGTAGAATTAACTATTTATGGAATTTATCATATAGCTATAAATAAAATAGATATTTATTAAAATTGCAACCATGACATTATTAAGAAAATATTCATTACAAGCATTGGCCTATGGCATATAACTAATAGGAGAAACTTAAGACCAAGCCTAAAAGGTTGATGGGTTGTACAACCCGTCTAGTAGTGTTGTACATCCCATAAATCAAGGTATATAGCCATGCCCAGGGTTGTACAACCCACCTTAAAACCCTAGCCTTAAAAACCTTCTGAAACTGGTCCCTTTTAAATCCTTGGGCTATATAGCTTTGACAAATAAATGTACAACGCATGCTTAGTTGTACAACCCACGTGCAAACCCTAATTCCAGGGGATTTATCTACCTCTCTGTGATTGGACATGTCCATGGTGCAACTAGAACCATTTTTGGCCATGTGCACCCATCCATTAACTATAAATGCCCTCTTATTTGAAGAGGGAGAAAAGGCTTGGAAACTCTAAGGTTACTCTACTAAAATTACTTCTTAAACATCTCTCAAACACAGAAACCTTAAATCCTAACTTACCTTAACTTATTCTAAGGTAGAACTAGACCTAATCTCTTTAACTTTGTGTATTTCCCAAGCATTTTGGAGGAAAATATTGAACTTGTGATCCTATGAGGTCATAGAAACACACAAAGGCATCTAGGAAACCCCCTCACTCCCCTTTTCTTTTTCTTCTTTTTTGCTTTATTATTTTCAATACTTAGAAAAAGGGTTATACAACCTTGATTATTGGTTGTATAACCCCTTATCTAGGTTGTACAACCCTAATATTAAGTTGTACAACCCAGCTTGACTAGTTGGTAGTTTTTTTTTTTTTTGCAAAGTTATATTTTCTTCTCTATTCAAGTTTTCTTTTTTTTTTTTTTAAAAAAAAAACCTATTTAAGGTGTTCTAATGTTCTTGTAATAGAATGGGATGAGGAGTAGCATCCTAGAATCTCCAATCATCTCAAAATGGGACCTTGGTGTGGTTTTGAAGTAGTGTTACAACCTCTTTTCATGTAATGCTTCAAGTCCCTTTATTTGTGTTTTAATGTGATGCTATGGTTATGTTTTAATCATTTAGGATAATGACCAAATGAGGAACTTAAGGTTTCAATGACCTTAAGTATTCCTTTTTGTAATTATGTTTGTGTTTAGAATATGTGAATAGTATTTTGGCCCTCTGTCTCCCTCATTCTTATGTTATATGCTAACCTTACATGGTTAGTGGTACATACAAATGCCATGCTCATTTAGAGCTACATAAGGTGAGAATTCATCAATCCTATGATCCTTCTTATGATGAGTTTTTACCTTAGGCCATTAAACATCCTATAAATGTCTTGTATTACATGTTTTACTTCTTTTGATGTTTATGGTTCCTATGCTCTGATTTTGTACTTCTTTTGATGTTTATGGTTCTTATGCTCTAATTTTGTGTGCTTGCTAGATAGTTATATGGGATGTCATATTATGGACTTAGATGCATATCTAAGTACCTTTTGCATGGGAAAGATGGTAATATGTGTTATATTCACACCTTGTGCTTTGATTTTATTTGGTTTGTTCTATACTTATTTCATTTACTAATTTGTTCTTCTTTTGGGTATAGGTGTTATGTTTGAGTAAGACCATAAGTTGGTCTCAATGGCCACACTATGTGGTCATGAATAATGGATGACAATGCATACTTATCCCTTTTGTCATGAATGCATGACCCTCACTCCCTCTTTGATGTTTGAATATGGGATGAATGGATGACAATGCATGTTTATCCCCTTTGCCATGATGCATGACCGCTACCTCTTTGAATTGATGATTTGATTTACCTCAGTGAATCGTGCTTATATGTATATTTAGAGGCATTAAATAGACTAATCAATAACTTAACTAAGATATTAAAAGTGAACAAAATATGCTCGAAGGTCGGATCCTAATATCAGAGCGATTTGGGGTGCCTAACCTCTTCCCCAAGTTATACCCAAGTTTTGAACGTGATCTCTGATGAGGTGAAGATGAAATGGGCCTTCTAATTGACTTTGATTAGGTTCAGATTTTGCCTCCCCTAGATTTTTATCGTGACCAAAGTTGGGTGACGACTCCACATTCTCTAGGGATAGTACTAATAAAATGTCCAGCTTTTGGTCCCTTGATGACCATCATTTTGGACTAATAGATTTGAAATTATGCAAGGTCTAAAACGATCCCTCGATGATCTAAGTGCATGCCACATCTCGGGGTCATTACCAATGTAAAGACTATTATCCTCTCGATCCCCCATTGATTGATAAAAGGATAGAGTCGCAAGTAAAATTTCATTCCTTCAAGCGCAACTGCAAAATTCATGGCGTTCATAGTGGTGACTCCATTAGAGACCCAAAATTGACTTCGCATTTAATCGTTGGTTTACTTTTAATATTTTAAGCTTGTTAATAAGTTAGTCCATTGCATTTATGTAGCCTTCACACTTCACCACATGTATTAGGTGTCGTCAGATAAACCGATGGTTCTCCAAACTTGAGACGTAAACTCCATTCGAGCTTAGGAGGATGTAAGGAGGATTCATCACTCATGAGCCTAGTGCGTTCAGGTATATCAAATGGGGCATCATGACAATAGTCCCCAAGCTTATAGGAGCCATCAACTATAACAACCTTCTCAACTATTAGGCTCATATAGGAGCCAATAGTACCTTGGAATATGTTATCCCTCTTATTTGCATTTCTTCTTCAATAAAGGGTGAAAACCCTTAAAGAACATGGTTAGGTATCCCTAATGAAAGTATAAATGTTACCTCACCCTTTTTTATTTAATTATCCCTTATATGTAAATACTTATGTATTTTCCCTTCCTTGCTATGTAAATAATTTTTGTGTACATCCCTCTTTCTTCAAAGGGATTTCGTTCCTTGCTTGTACATATTTCTTTAAGTGACATAAAAAATTCTTCCATTTAGTGCCTTTATATATATATATCATGTTGAGGCTTTAACTATTATTGGACTGAGGGGGCCCTCTGCATTCTTTGGCCCATAATGGTATAAGAATGAGACCACACTTAAGAAGGAGCTAGTAGACCTCAATGTGTGGGAGGGATAAGGTTGGAAGGATCTTATGTAAAATGATTTGTGCATGACATGCATTGATTATCTATTCATGCATCATATTGATAACTCTTGTCTTACAACCATCATAGCTCTATCCAAACCCTCGTAGAAGAAAAAGGGCAACTGACTTGCTAGAAAAAGTAAGACTCCGAGTTTGATCTAGAAAGCTAACCTAATTATGGACCTGACCATACCACCAGAGATCTTGAAAAAAGATTATGGTTGATTTCAACAGTAAGATGGAAGAGAGGATTGGGAGAAAGTAAACAAGCATGTCAACGAGATTCTGAAAATGGGGGAGACCTCTGCTAATAGGACTGATAAAGGAAAAGCACCAATGGAGGCACCCTAACTAGTAGTGATTGATGATGATCTATTTAGGATGAAAGAGTATCATGAGAGCAAGCTTGCCAAAGAAGTGGGAAACATAATTGTCATTTTGGACAAACCTCTGGAAAGTGAGAAGGAGAGCACTCGATTTGATGACTTTGCTAAGCAGTTAGAGAAAACACATAAGGCTTTGGATGCTAAAGGCTTATAAAGGGTATCAGACATTTGGGAATTGCTTACCTGCAAACTTAAGAAAGTACCAGCTAATTTTCGTATGTCATAGCTTCCTAAATTCACAGAGATTCATAATGTTAAGAACCATGTTCGTTTGTATAAAGGCCTTTGGGGTTCTGATGGATATCATGTTAGAACTTTTTAAGTTGTCATTAGAAGGTTCTGCAAAGACATGGTACTTCAACCAGCCAAATATTATTAGAGAAGACTAGAAGGAACCAATAAAAGCTTTTAAGAGGTATTATGCATGTAATTCAAATGTAGAGGTCATACTCTAAGACTTGGAGTCTTTGAAGCAAAAGACTAGTGAGAGCCTCAATGACTCTATTAGGAGATGGAAGAAAATAACTTTAGAGGTGACCACAAGGCCCACAGAGAGAGTGCAAGTCAAGATGATTATTAAAGGGTCTTTGCATGATATTGGCGCCAAAATTTGAGGAATGTTGGTTAAGAACTTTGAAAACCTTTGAGAAGCAGGCTTGCAAGCTGAAGAGTTGGAGTTTGAGTAAAAAAAAATAATATAAGGGAAGTAAAAGTGCCCTGACTCAACCTCAGACCTATGGAAACAAAATGACCAATGTAAATGTGGTAAGAGCACCAAGATAGTTCACTGATCTAAGTGTGTCGCTATCTAAGGAATTTCAGAGGTTGTAGAAGATGAGAGTGTTGAAGCCTCTAACATTGAGACCACCTCCTAATCCACTACCTAAGGGATTTGATGCTAATGCTTATTGCACTTTTCATCAAGGATCAGGTCATAGCATTGATGATTGTTATAGGGTGAGACATGAGATTTAGGATCTCATCAATAATAAGACGATTGCCCCACCAAATTCTGAAAGGCCTAGCATCTAAGCGAACCCTTTCCCAAACTATCACAATGTTCCTCCCTTCAATCGAAGGACTTTCATAATAGATTCTGAGATTCTCGAAAAAGTTGTTATTGCTACTATCGAGGAGGTCATAAGTGAGATTCTTATCATTTACACTATCAATCCATGAGAAAGCTCATATGAAGAGACAAAAGAGGTGTGAATGAGGAGAATGATCTAGTTATGGGAGGCAAGTGATGAAGAAAAATAAGTTGAGCGAGTGAGCCATGTGATCCATAATGGAAAGTACTACCCTAATAGGGAAGCCCCCAAGGAATCGAAGGTTGAGAAAAAGGTAGATAAAATTATTAAAAGGAAAAAGAGAATGACAATCCTATTATAAAGTAGCTAAAGAAGATGCTCACCTAGATCAGTATGTGGAAGTTGTTTTTCACCTTTTAGGAACATAAAAAGGTTATGGTGGAGGCTCTGTCAAGTCTGATTATCTTGAAGAAAGCTACTTCGATGGATGTCATTGCATTAGTGATTCATAAAGGTAAGATTACCTTCTCAAATAAGGATTTTCCATTAAAAGGAAAGCATTATAACTTGGCCTTATTCATTCGAGTTGAAGTAAAAAGGAGTCGCACCCTATGTGTGATGGTTGACATTAGATTTGAGATTAACATTTGCCCATTAAAGTTTCAACATAAGTTTGGTTGTTTGAGAAAGATTTTGAAGCCTTTGACAATGTCATTTGAGCCTATAATGATAGCAGGAGGTTGGCTACAGATCTGTTCAAGATTGTGGTAATAACAGGCATAATGGAAGCAATGGTGGAATTTACAATCTTGGACATCCCAATCACTTTTTTGCTTTTGTTGGGAAGACCATGGTATCACCCATTAGGAGTTGTACATTCCACTGTTCACTAAAAAGTTAATATTCCTTATAAAGAAAAGATTGTGACCATCTGTGTAGAGGTTGGAGAGATTGGGTTGGCTTTAAATGTGGTTGGTTTGCATCTTTGAGGTTTTCAGGTTGCAAAAGTCACTGATAAGTAGGTTGATCTTAAAGTTATAAGGATTATGAAGAACATAGACTTTCTTCCAGGACTGGGGGTTAAGGAAGAATTCTATTACTATATCAGAGTTTTTAAAAATCCCCACTTAGACTACAAGAAAAGGGCTAGAGTACCATGGTAAAGAGTCAGACCTAAAAATAAAGGACTTGTGTAGACCATTGTCCAATTTCTTCATGAAGAAGGGGGAAGCCATTGGAAGAGTTGAGTAAAAAGTTCTTGAGAAGGAAAAGTCATTAGGAGATGATATAGACAAACTTGAAAAGCCTTTTTCCAGCTAGATATTAGCGAGTTAAGACATCAAAATTATCAAGACATAGTCGAAGAAGAAGATAATGGCATGAACAAAAGGAAAAAGAAGGGTAAACAGATCTTGGCAACAAAGAATGAATAAGAATCAAATTAGCTTAAATTCTTATGTGGTCCTTAGTTTATATAGTTATGGAATGATAAAAAGAAGATCACTGATGAACAAATCGAGCAGTATTTGTTAGATCAGAAATTTTAGGCCATTTGGGAAGATCACCTGAAGGATGGGCTTGAATCGATGAAGCAGAATGTACCCTTTGTGGATTCAGAATGGAAATATACTAGGCTAGATAAGTTTACTGAAGTTTTATTCATAAGGATAAAATTGGAAGGTATTAAAAGCATGATTGTAAACTCTATTGAGGAAGTGGGTTATGAGAAAATGCAAGTCCTGTTGTGGAGATTGAGACAACAAATAATCAGTTGAAATAGAGTTTTGAGGGGGTTATCAAAGATATCATAAGAATGAAAGATGGGACAGAAGGTGAGAATAGAACAAATGTTGCACACGGTGAGAACATGGGTATGTTGGCTATTAAGGACAAAAATGGGAAGAAGGCACATGAAGAGGAGGCTTTCATTGCTCCCTCAGAGGAAGTTATCTTTTTAAATTTTTTGATGTTCTTTTTTTAGTCTCTTTGAGGATGACGATGTATTACTTTCTAAGTTTTTCTAAGTTTAAGGCAATGAATAATGAGTTTGATTATTTATGTAATGTGTTTCCTAATAGTAGCGTGCATAGCATGCATCATTTTATGAGCATAT
Organism: Omphalea diandra; assembly: GCA_949677035.1. Lineage (NCBI taxonomy): Eukaryota > Viridiplantae > Streptophyta > Magnoliopsida > Malpighiales > Euphorbiaceae > Omphalea > Omphalea diandra. Next base: position 20,512 of record CATIWR010525336.1, on the reverse strand, counting down.
TTAACATTAATTCTATGCATATCACTATATTTAACCTTAGCACATAGGAAAATCCAAAAATTTTACTCATTTTTAGTAATGTCACATCAGAGGAGTGAAGAAATTTGAACAACTACTCAGAAAGTACTAGAGGATCTTTACTTAGAGATACAATGACATGCCAAGCGATGATAGGCGAATTGTAAGGCATAAAATCCTCACTTACCCATTTATGAAGTCGGTAAAACAAAATTTTTGAAGGATGAGACTTGAGTAGGCCCAGTTGGTTAAGGAAGAAATAGTAAAACAATTGAATGCCAAGTTTTTGGAGGTGGTGGACTACCTTGAATGGCTAGCCAACACAATGTCAATATTGATGAAAGGTAGGTGAGTGTAGATGTGTGTTGACTATAGAGATATGAACAAAGTATGCCTAAAGGATGATTTTCCCTTACCATATAAAGGCATACCAGTGGACAGTGTCGCTACATGCGTTATGTATTCCTTCATGCATGGATTCTCAAGGTATAACTAGATTCTCATAGCAATCACATATAAGGTGAAGACAACTTTTATCACAGAATGGCAGAGTACTATTATAAAATGATGTCATTTAGGTTAAAGAGCATGGAAGCAACATTCCAATGATTACACTACTGCATGATTTGATCCATAAAGAGGTGGAAGTGTATGATGGTGAAGTTGGAAATCAAGGCAGGGCATTTTGAAGCCTTAAAGAAATTCCTAAAGAGAGTCAATGAGTACAACCTGAGGTTAAATCTAAAGAAGTGTGTATTTTAGGTCCCCTTCGATAAGCTGTTAAGACACGTGGTCAGTAAGAAAGGGATCGGAGTAGACCTAGGCAAAGCAAAAGCAATTCAAGATATACCCATACAAAAAGTAAAGAAGGAGATCCAAGGTTTTCTGGGTTGCTTACAGTACATTAGTCGAATCGTAGTAAGATTAACTCCCATTTGTGAGTCGATCTATAAGATGTTAAAGAAATATCAACCAGTAAAGTGGAATGGATAGTGTCAAAAGGTGTTTGAGAAAATAAAAGAATATCTGACCAATCCTTCGGAGTTGAAGCCACCAAAACCATGAAAAACACTAATTTTATATATGACAGTAGAAGACAACTCCGTCGGTGCAATGTTAGCGCAAAAGGATGAAATATGGAATGAACATACAATGTGTTATCTCAGCAAAAAGTTACTATCCTATGAAGTGAAGTATAAGCAGGTGGAGAAGACTTATCTAATGTTAGTTTGGGTGTCAAAAAAGTTAAGGCATTATTTTTAGTCATATTCCATGAAAGTGGTTTCAAATCTTGACTGATTAAATATTTGTATGAAGCTCCCTCCTTCACTAAAAGATTGGAAAAGTGGTCGATCTTATTGATCGAATTTGATATTAAGTACGTAGCCAAAAAGGTGATTAAGAGATAGGAAATTTCAGAATCCTTGGTACAATAACCTCTCAAAGAAGGAGAATCTAAACTTTCCCAGTTTCTAAATGAGGGGTTAGGAGTAATTGAGCCTCAAGTGTGAAAAGTATACTTCCATGGGTCTATAAACAAGAAAGGGGCAGGTGTAGTAATAATTTTGATCTCGCTCGAAAGAGAGCTCGTCCTAGTGGCTAAGAAGTTAAACTATAAGGTGACCAATAATATGGTTGAATATGAGGCATGTGTACTAGAGGTCGAACTATTGAAGTAGATAAGAATAACAACAACAGAGGTGTTTGGGGACTTATTGCTAATCATTTCGCAAGTAACAAATGAATGAGAATTGAAAAAAGAACATTTGGGTCCATGTTTAGATTTAGAACATGTGAAGGGATTTGTGCAAAATTTCCAAAAGGTCATATTCTATCATTTATCAAGAGAAGAAAACACAATGGTTGATGCTTTGGCCACTTTGGACTTTATTTAGGATAGGCCAAAGGTGATGCCTATGAAGCCGCTTATCATGCTTCAATCTAGGGTGCCATGTTACAAGGATATATGAGTAGTACAGGCATTAGTGGAGTCGCCTCTAGTATCTTAATATACAAAGGGTATTTATAAAGTAATAAATACCTTGAGGATGTCGAGAAAAAGGATAAAGATGTGATTCAAAGGCTATCTTCATAGTTTATTATCTATAATGGTGTAACGTACAAAAGGATGATTAATGGAGTCCATTTATGATGCTTGGTGAGGAAGAGGCCCATAAATGGAGGAGGTGCATGTAGGAGTTTATGGCCCCCATATGAATGGGAAGATGTTGGTAAAAAAAAATTCTTAGGTTAGGGTATTGCTCAACTACTATGAAGCATGACTATATTCTGAAAGTTTAGAGTTATCATGAATGTCAGGTTCATAGTAACCTCAGTCATTTGTCTTCAATTGAGTTATAAAATTTGACATCACCATGGCCATATGCAATATAAGGCATCGATGTGATCGAAGAAATCGGGCCAACCTCTATGAGGGGGCATAGGTATATTGTAGTGGCAGTGGATTAATTCTCAAAGTGGGTAGAGGCTGAAGCCTTTAGTAAGCTAGGGGAAAGTAGATGACGCAATTCATTAAAAAGAACCTCATATGCTGCTATGGAGTGTTTTCACCATATTGTTATCGATAATGGTGTCCATTTCTAGGTAGAGGTTAAAGATATATTGGGAAAGTACGGTGTGGTCCACCATAAGTCATCACCTTACAGGTCATAGGCTAACGAAGCAGTGGAGGTAGCAAATAAGAATGTCAAAAACATCATTGCCAAGATGGCGGAAACATGTAAAGATTGGTCTAAGAAATTACCTTTCACTTTATAGGGTTACCAAACTACAACAAGGACATCAACCGGGGTGACACCATACTCTTTGGTGTATAGGATGGAGGTAGTGCTACCAATTGAGTTGGAATTGAAGTCCTTATAGGTATTAGTTGAGTCTGGCATTCTTGAGTAATAATGGATAGGGAGTAGACTTAAGCAATTGGCTCTATTGGATGAAAAGAGAGTGAAGGCCTTGTATCACATCTAGTTATATCAAGTCAGAACAGCCTATGCATTTAACATGAAGGTTAAACCAAACATAATAAGGGTTAGTGATCTATTATTAAAGGTAGTCTAGCTGCAAAATTATGATCCTCAAAGAAAGTTTAGACCAAACTTGGAAGGTCCCTGCGTGGTCAAACAAGTATACTTTGGTGTTGTAGTGAAACTAGCAGATATGGACAAAAATGAGTTCACCGAGCCTTTAAACTTAGATCGGTTGAAGAGTATATCATATAAGGTATGAGAAAAGTAAAATAGTTCGCTAAGTCAAAAACCTGAAAAGGCAGCTTAAGCAAAAATTGGAACGTGAAAAAAAAAAAAGAAGAAAAGCTCATTAAATTAAAAACCTAAAAGGGCAACTTAGGCAAAAGTTAGAGCACAAAAATGCATAAAATAAAAAGATTAAAGTTAAAAGAATGTGACCAACCATCAGGGGACCATTAACAAAAATAGTTGAGCAACAACAAAGAAGACATGGATGGATAAACAAAAGACTAGTGAAGCAAAGGCATTGGGCGAGACAACGTGATGATATAATGTGCCAATGTTAAAAGTGGAAGTCATGCATTTAATTATGTCTAAATATGAAAAATGTAAATGATTCGTGCTAAGCATAATACTAAACAAAAATATGTTTGTATAATTAAAGTAAAATAGTCATACATGCTTTTGAACTAGAAATAAATGCCAAACAATCTCTTTTTTTTTCGAAAAACATCATTGTCTACTATTTGCTAATGCGATGCCTGTAGATCTAAAAGTCATGTAACCATGCCATGTAGTCTGCATCATTCTCAGGCTTTAAATCTCGATCAGTGTAGAAGTTATAGATGTGATGACTCATCTATGTAGGCTCATATTTATCTAGGAAGCATTGGATAAAGGACCCTCCACAAATGAATGAAGGAATTACACGTCAAACTGAAGAGTGCTAAACTAGCGACGCATGCAAACTGGGTCATAAAATGTTCTTAAAGCCAATGCAAGAAGGATGATGTAATCCCTATGAGTCCTCAAAGTAACACATGATAGATTTCACTATAGGTAGTTCCAATAAATGTTGGTGGTAGTAATATGAGACATCCACTCATGCCATTTAGCTCTAGCAGTTGCTGGTCTCAACAGACTATGATTTGAATGATGTTGTAGATAGTAGAGCCTCACATCCATAGTGGGGGCAACTGAGAGTCCTAATATCTCTTGCAATCATATTTGAAAAAGGAAAAAAAAAAAAAGAAAAAAAGAGAAAAGAAAGAAGAATAAAAATATGCTCATTAGGTTGAAAACCCAAAAAGGTAGCCTAAGCAAAAGAAAGCAACCCATTGGATTAAAAACCCACAAAGGAAATCTGGGTAAAAGTTAAGGCAAATAAAACATGAAAAGAAAAAATAATAAATAAAAAACAAGAAAAGTTACTACAAAAGGGACTTTTATTTGAAGCAACAATGGATTCCCTATGAAAGAATCGTTAACACCCAGAGCAACTCTGTCAAGTCCCACAATGGTCTCACACAAGATAGTCAACACTGGGGTCGTCCTTGACTCAGCCCCCTCCAGGAGTGGTAAAATCTATAGATTTATCTCTCCATCCTCTTTGTGTAATAAATACTCATTCATCAGAATAGCTATAACAATATTAATCTAAGCTGCCAGAGAAAGGAAAAGAGTGATGAAATGGGCCATGAAGATCTTCTCTTAGCCCAATGTGTACCTAGGTGCCTTCTCATGTTGTATATCGAATAACTCTACCATCTTCACACATGTAGGTAATCCAATTGAGACAGTGTGATCCGATTTGCAGCTATGATATAACAATCAAGAATGGTGCCAAACTCCTATAGCAAGGGAAAAAATCTCTGCATCCTTGAAATGAAATGTATGGGTGGTGGAATCTTATAAATCACACGTTGTCCATAAGGAGTGAGTGTCGAAGCAAACAAAAGAGAGCTAACGAAGAGCTAAAAGGCCCACCCATGGTAGATCAGACCAAATCTATATGAAAGAGACCTTAGAAATGTTCTTGACATGTTTGGGAGCTAAGGATAGTAAGCGAGAAGAATAAGTGCATAATGGATATTTACAAATGAAGGTCATACTTACAGGGTTGTACAGTTTCTGATTAGGGTTGTACAACCTTTTAACTAAATTAGACAGACCTTAGCCTAGGGTTGTACATCCCTCAATTCCTGTAAAGGGTCTACCAGCCTCTCTCTTGTATTGTGGACATAAAATGACTTTTATTCTTGCTCTAAAAAGCACATAATGAAAGGGATGATATGCATATTTAGAAGCATACATTCAAAGGCCCAAATTATACATCTATATTTAAACAGAGAAATGTTAAAGTTTGATAAAAAAAAAAAAAGATAGTGTTATCTCGACTTACCTTAAGAGCTATAAACAAACATAAAAAAAATTGGTGTTTTTAAATTGCTTGATAAACTGTACAACTGTGCAAACATATTTTACTAGAATGAAAAGAAGAAAAAAATCCTACAGCTAATAAGGGAAATAGGGGTCTCTATGGCTAAGTTACCTTCGCTCCTAGAAGAGGTCGCCTCAGAATCCTTGGGCTCGCTGTCCATTGCCATGTACCTATTCTTCGTAGCTACTTGAGCCAAAATCTGGTTCTTTACCTCTTCCTCTGCCAGATGTTGATCCTTCTCTCTGATCTTATGGCTCAGGAGTTGGATAGTCTCTACAAGAAACACGAGGGTTAGGATGAAAAGGATACTAAACACATAAAAACACGAGTCATGAACATGCATACATGCATTGCTTTTGTATTAACTTATATGGAGCGCGTTTGCTACATCACAACCCTCTTCAGAGTAGTGATTAGATTTACCATGGGCTCACCTAGACGTGAGGGATCTATGAAAAAAAAAGAAATGCATTAACAATAAAACATACATCATAGTTAAAACATAGTAAGACAAAGGAGAAAATACTTATAGGGTGGTCTCAGCCAACTCAAATGTATAGGTAGACCGGATGATTTGTAATGACATCATCAATTCAGTCAATGAAGTCATACATGACTCCATCAGAATGTCTGATATAGAAGCCAAGTTGCTAATCACTATAGGCTCTATATCTTCTGGAGCTAATCCATAAGCCTATTTGTGGCATGGATAACAACAATGCTAGATGCAGATGTAGGAGTGGCAGACTTTCGAGTAGTCTGTGCAGTAATGCCCCAGCTCCTATGCTACAAAATGACCTTCTTATTTAGTGTGTTTGAGGGAATACCTGAATGATCGCCTTTGACAATGAAAGACTCCCCACGAGCACTCCAACCATCTAGGATCTATACAAAGTACTAGGCGAAGATAACTACTCTCTTAGCATGTAATGTAATGTTATAGCGAGTTCTACGCCCTTAAGGTTTCTCGCTTAGAATAGACTCATGGGAAGGCATTGTAGGATAGATCATTTTTTTAAGCCCTCAAGCCAGCAAAAGATGGACTCTCTGAGGCACCACTCTCAAATAGAGGGCCCTACAATCAGACGATGGCCTCTGCCTTCGCCACTTTTAGAGGCCACGTCTCTATAGGACCTCTTTAGTCAAAATGCAACTGTAATAAAGATGAAGAACCATTGTAAGTATAAAACCAAATAATAAAAGATTAATAATCATAATTCACATAAATTTTGTAAGTATAAGGAAAAGTATCTGGTGTAAAGTGATCATGTTTAGGTGAGTGTGCCTAGCAGTTATAGAAGACTCCATGTAGAAATGAGAATAGTCGCCATCCACCTCATCCTTAGGGTCTAGCCGCTCTAGTAGGCTTAGCTTAATGCCTTTTACTTATCAATTGAGGATAACATAAGTCTCAAAGCAATCAAACAAAGCTAAGCCTACTTATAATAAAAGGATACTTATAATGAGGGCCTTTTACGGTCCACACATGTATCCCGTGCTTGAAAGCACCAATCGAGGTACTAGTAAAGGTATGTCAATGCCATAAATCTCCAATTGAAGTGATGCAATTGGCCCAGGTCCTCTAACACCGACACCAAACAAAGCAAAGCCACATCAAAAGCATTTGAGAATAAAACACACATGCTTGTTAACCACCTCACTGGAGTTGTCGTCAGTAACCTAAGGTGCTTCAGATCGTATACTAGATCTTGCAATAGTCTTGCTCCCCTTGAATAAAGGGACACAACATAAAACCCTCATTAAGTAGTCCTTCTGAAGCACTAGCTCATATACCTTAAAATCTGCGGGCAAGGGAAAACTCGTGAACTGCAGTCCAATAAAAAATGTGAAGTCCATTGGCATAATCGTCATCTTGCCAATCAGGGGAAGATAAAAAAGTATGGGTCGTGTCCATCCATCGCTCCAGCAGTGTGTGTGTCACTACCAGGTCGACCTTCGATGTCTCATCTGGTGGTATCTGCAGGAAGGTCCAAAAGCATGTGTCCTCCAGATGGGCCTAAACCTGAGGGTGTAGTTCTGACCCCACTCTATAGCAGGACCTACAGCTCTACCTCCCTTCTGGAAGGCGACAATCCTCTATAAGGAAAAGGAAAAGAAATAAAAAGGGGAGTGAATAATGTAAAATACCTATAAATATATATATTTTTTGCACAGTTATCAAGGTTAGAAAATGGAAAATCAAAAAGGTCCAGATTCAAAGGCAAATAAATCGATAAGTTCTAGTCATTAGGGATTAATTATAAGATTTGAGGAAATTATGAAGATAGTTTCGAAAAAAATAAAAAATCAATTAGTACTCGTGAACAAGACATTGAAAGATTGACAAGTCGATAGAATGGATGAATAAATTATTTATAATGCCAGGAACTGTTTCATGTAAAACTCTTACAAGTATACAAATTATTTTAAGTAATGTACTGAAGAGTAGAGATCATTCTAACAAAAACTGATTTTCACAAGTACTAGAGAAATAAAGTTTCTTATTATCTATCAACCAAATAATGAATAATAATAAATCTAAAAATCTAAAATAAATTAAAACATAATTTAAACAAAGAGAACTCTTATATAAAATGATTTCTTGGGAATTCGAGTTACACCACAATACTTCTATAATTGTAAAAAGAATTTTATTTCTCAAGTGAGTAAATTATCCTTGACGATGGATTTCTTAAATTACTCAATAATCTTTCTCAAGCAAAATTGGATCTATTGTTGTTGAGATTATTCCCACTATCGTGGTCACAAAATTCAACAATAATGCATTATATTCTGTGAATATCTCTTGAAAATCTCTAGAGATTAATCCTACTTTTGTGGTATGAATTGTCTAGTTCATTATGTTCTAGACTTTCACTCTCACTCCATGATCTAGGATCTCAACCCTTAAATATATGTGGTCATTAAACATCTAAGTAAACTAAGCTCAAACATATTAAATCATGGTAACTTAACACTTTGAAATAGAATTTCTATAAAAAAATGTTAGACTTTCACCCTAATCTCTAGAATTAAAGAATTAATTCATTCTAAAAGAAGAAGAAAAATAAATTGAAAACACCCATTGAATTAGAACAAGAATCCCTAAAAGAAGAATAATCTTGTCTCAAAATAATGAATCTAAAGAATAACTCTCTAAAATCTCTCAAATTCTCTCACAACTTAGAGTAGATCTAGATCTAAATTCTCCTATCCAAAACTGCTCTTCTTCTCTGTCCATAATTGTCTTGAACTAGGTCTTTTTTTTTTTGTTTAGAAGGAACCCTTTTCTTGCAATTTGCATTTTGTCCTAACTAATTTACATGACCTGATGCATAGGCCATGCAACTGCCCATGCACTTTACTTCTGCTGCAATCCTATGTTGTTGGCTAGTCAACTGTGTTCTTGCTTGGTCCAATGCGTAGGCCATACAATTGCCTATGTGACATTGTTGATAACTGCAATTTAACTCCTTTTTTTAAGAGATTCCCACGCAAATATAAAGAGACATAAATTAACTTATTTTAGAACAAAAATACTCATAAAATAATAACAATTCCTAACCTAAAATTATATACTAAAAGAATTCTTATCAAACTCTTCTAAACTTAGAGTTTTGCTTATCCTCAAGCAAAAGAAAAATGAAACTAAAGAATTTCTCAACTCAATAATTACAAACCATTGGATTTAGAGAAATACCATAACTACCACACATTCTAAGGTTATAAGAAAACTTTAAAATGTTTAATTCCATTTTTCAAAACTTTGTAAACAATTACAAGTATAATTCAACTAAGAAAATTAAAAAAATGACAATACACCTGTCTGTCTGCTAATGTAATTTAAAATCAAACCTCATACAAGTTAGCATTGCCAAAACTCTTCATAACATAATGTTATACTACACTCTATAGGTAAATACACAATCAATCTCCACTAATGTAATTACACAAATTAATCAAGAATCAAAAGGTCTTTATTAGCTTGTACGGTGGCTAAAAGTTAGTGGCTTACCAAAGAAAGGATAAAAGGTATAAGCAAGAGAATCTCAAGAATCAAATTTACTTAATAAATACTAAAAAATTCCATATGCTTTAAAGTTTCCCCACTCAACCAACCTTTCCTATTATATTCTCAATAATTATTACCCCATTTATTATAATTCTACACAACTCATGAGCTAAATGAATATAGAATGCTCTTATACTATTGTGAGCCCATTTTAACTCAACAGAATGTCATAATTTCTCAACTTTCCTTTTCTAGTTTTTTTTCAAACATAAACAATGATAGTTATGTAATATGCAACAATATTATGACAACTATCATATTTCTTCACCAAATTCCTCTATATCTCAAGTATTTGCAACTTATGCATAACTAACATAGAAGAATATATTTCACTTTCTCATCCCACATTATAGATATTTTAGCATTACTTGGGACAAATTCAATTCTATAACTCTCTTTAAGGGTATACCATAAGATGGGCTTTATGGTAAAAGAGATAGGATGCCAAGAAAAAGTCTTACACTCTTAAAATGTATTTATTGACTCAAAAAGGGTGCAAAAAGGATATAATGAAGGTATGAATGGGAATAAATGGGCTAACAATAAATGTTTAAATCATTTCTTTGATTAAATATGAATTATTATTTCATCTCAAAAGATAGTGTGCTTTGTTCTAGAAGTAGTGGAAAAGCTTTAACAAATTAGCAAATATATGCCTTGAATTTAAACAAACAATCATTACAAGGTGTAATGGTTTAAGCACATTCTCCATGAAAAATATATAAAACAATTGCTCACATCATTTATCAAATATCCTCAAATGTCTAAAATTTCAAATAAGAAAATCATGCATAATTTATCATGGTATTTTAATAAATCGAATCTTTCATAATGATTTCATTGATCAATACTTAACGTCAATTATTCCTTCTACTCTTTGAATATACAATACTCCAAGAATGTAGGATTACTATTGATAAAAGAATAATTGAATTTAATTAAAGAATAACTATAACAACTAACTATAAACAAAATCCTAATGATCCTAATTGAATAAAATGAAAAATTTCAAGTTTATGCCCCTCCCCCAAACTGAAAGACAACATCGTCCTCAATGTTTGATGAAAATAGGAAATGAAAACTAAAATTAGGAAAACAAAAATCTCACTCCTCTGTTGCATTTCTGCGTTGAATCATGGAGGTAATGAATTTGGTTGGGTCATCGAATGCTTGAAATTATTGTTACAATTGATTGCTTGGTGTGAATTTGTTAAGCGTTGTATTACATCCTTCACAAACAATCACTAATATGAGTGGTGCATTCGAGAAAAGAAAATAGAATTGAAAACAGGAAAGAACCTGGGTTAGACAATGTGGTACAATGGTGCATGTATTGTGGCATAGGTCATGTAACACCCCATGCACCTGGAAATTGATATTCTAGTAGTCTAATTAGTGTCACCATTTGTCAAGCAAGAATTTAAGTCATGTAGCACATTCCACATACTCATTTAAGCTCTATGACAATAATAAAATGTTTTTCCATGTTTCTCATTTGAGCATTTCACTAAAATTTGTGACATAAGATGAAAACAGTCAATATTGCACATTTTAGAATCAATATTTACAAGCTTTCTTGTCTACCAAAATAATTTAAGCCTTAAGACATCTACTAAGAATAAAATTGAGCACAAGAAACATTCCACTTTAGTTCTGCAAGCTAACTAAATCAATAAAATTCGATTTCTAAAGATAATAAAATTCTAACAAAATTGCACAGTGTGAAATCTGTCCATGGGTGTTATCTATCCCGATAATGAATATCCATTAATTGCGTATGCATCCACTAGTGAAATTATTTTAAAGTCAAAATGTAATGATCATCATGACAAAATTGGTCTTTCACACTTACATGATATTGAACAACAATTCACAAAACCCAATAACAAAGTAATGCAAGTCTTTTCTACCATATATGTCAATAACACAATAATATTGATCTGCAATTTCACAGTAAAAAAATCATCTCGGGAATTCATTTCCTTGATTACACTTACATCCAAAATGGCACTACTAGGTAGTGCTTCTTGCCATATAATTAGCTAAAGGCTTTCTAATTTGGACAAGCACACAATATGCGAAATGGTTAAAGAAAAAACACAGATAACTCTATTGTATTTTGCAATGTGTTATCACGCACAACAATTTGAAAACATTCTAGCTTCTATTCTTGCAAGTTCAAAATCAAAATAGAATTGTCTAGTGCACCAGCAACTCACTAAACCTGGAATAAAATTTCAACAGCTCCACAAGTTTAATATCCAACACAACATGACCACTATATCCTAAACAAAATATTATCTAAAAGAACAAAATTAACCACAATTATCCAAATAGAAAAACTATGTAATCCATTGTTCGAAATTCAAAAAGAACTAAAATAGGAGATGATCACTCCTTTTTACGATCTTAGTGATGGAGTGAAACCCATGAATGCATAGAAAGCCTCGAGCTATTTTGCATAGTTTATATCTTCATATCAAGCTCTTGGATCATTACTGCCAATTGGGTATAAGTGACCTTGGTATTTGTTCTACCTCATCTTCATGAAAATGATTGCCCTATGGATTGGTACATATTGGTTGCCTTCTTTCTTGCATATTGGGATTGTGATAGGTAGGAGTAGTCAAGGAGCTCAATTTTTATTGTTGGTGCGATTTTGCACTCCTTATGCCTGAAGCTTCAATATGTTGTGGTATGGTATTAGCCATAAATCCAGCCATAATTTTACCTTTTGAGGCTATGGCTATTGCCATCAGGTGTTGGAATATCCAAACACCCCAGTTCGGCTTCCTTTTATGCATAACACACCATAAGAAAAACAAATCAGTTTTAGAAAACAAACTTGTATTCTCTGCCTTGAAAAAGATAGTGCAGGTAAGGAATTGATGAATGTAGCGAAGGGCAAGGCTTCATATTTCATGTGACTTCGAACACCCTGCTACAAAATTTGACTATTTGGCGGTGATTTGGTTCCAAAATTCCCTCTCATTGTGCTTTAGTGGTAGTATGTGAAGACCTTCTTTTTGGAAAACCAAAAATAAGGTTAAAGAAATCAAAGAGTGCCTTATGATTTTCTCCTAATAAGCAGCACTGAAACCATTATGGTTGGCCATCCGCCCTAATGTGACCTGGTATAAGTGTGGTGAGGAATTCCAGAGTAATGTTGGTGAAAGAGGGAAGTTTCATTTCTATAAAATGGAGCAAACCCACCCTTTTTAGTTGATGGTCCACCTCCCTTTTTGGGTGAAGAGTCTCCAACGTCTGACCATAGTAAAACTTGTTAGCTTTAAACCTTTATTTTTTAAAATTTTTTTATACATTTTAGCCTATTTTTCATTAATGAATTCAAGTTTTTGTGTGAATAGATCCCATAGCATTTGTAGAGGTTAAGGTAGCTTTGTGTCAGAGTCAGTTTGATTGTCATACCAAGCTGAGAGAGATCCTCTTTTTAATGCATGCTTCATTGCAGCTAGTTTAACCCTCAGCATGGTAGAATGCAAAGGAAGAAAAAGGTGATGGCAGGTGTGGCTAAATAGGATTATTAGGTGAGTTTAAAAGAAAATGTGGAGGAGATGAAAGAAAGTGATTATGGTGTTGAGGGTTTTGTGGTTCGGATTTTTAAAGAAATTAGTTAAGGAAGAGAGGAAATGATTTTAAAGAACATGAATTGATAAGGTATAGTGGTGGGTGTTGTGGACGATGGTTGATGAAGGTTGAGAAAGAAAATGGTGATTAATGAGAGATGGTGGAAATGTGGTATCATGGGTGATGCCAATATAGTATGGTAAAATGGGTTAGTGGTGTTATGAGGAAGCTAAAAGGTGTGATGGTTTAAGGTTACAGTTTAGGGTATAGAGTGGAATAAAAGGTTCTCTTAAGGTTATTGCATGGAGAAGATAATCCATTAACTAATTCAAAAATGTTCTTTTCTTACCCCATCTTTATTAAACACTAATAAGCTTATTTAACTTTAAAATTTTGATAAGTCCAACCTCCATTAGAACACACATTGGCCCACTGCTAACTAAACCCATATTATTCTTAAAACCCTTTCATCATTCTTCTTTTGCCCATATTGCATCTCTATTTTAACCCATCTTCTTTAATCTTCAAGCCCAATACTCTTTTGCCATTCTTTCTTCCTTCTATTCTGCAACTTCTACATGGCTCTTAGCATGGCCCCTGCAACCTGCTTATAAAAATTTTTTTACCTACACAATAAATTAACTAAATTAAAATGCATTATTAAAACTAAATAAAAAAGGATAAAATACTATGATTATTTTGCTACAACTACAATTGATTCCTATTTAAGAATTAAAATCTAATATTCTTAACAACTACACTGTAATTTAAGCAAGGAAATTAAATTAAATGAATTGAAATTGAACTCAAAACTTTGTCGGGTTACCTCCCAATAAGCATTTATTTTTAGTCATTATTTTGACTTTCACTGAAATTTATTTTGCTGGAGCGGTGAGCCGAATTATTTCTCCTACTAAAGCTATTTCTCCATAGAAATGCAGCTTCACTTGCTGACCATTGACTTTAAATGAATTACCATCAGTCCTTTTTAATTCCACAGTTCTATATGGAAACACTTGAACTACTATGAATGGTCCATACCATTTTGATTCCAGCTTTCCAAGGAAGAGTCTCAATTTGGAATTAAATAATAAAACATGTTGTCCCATTTTAATTAAACGTTTATGAATGTTCTTCTCATGCCACAACTTTGTTTTCTCATTGTAAATTCTGACACTCTCATAAGCATTCATGTGAATTTCATCCAATTCATTCAAATAAAGTTGACATTGTTCTCCAGCCTTTCTCAGATTAAAATTAAGGAACCTTATAGCCTAGTAAGCCTTGTGTTTGAGTTCCACAGGAAGATGGCAAGCTTTGACAAAGACTAGCCTATAAGGAAATATTCCTAGAGGTGTCTTGAATGTTGTTCTATAGGCCTATAATGCTTATAAGAAGAGGTTCTTCCTAAAAATAGTGCATGCAATCTGCTAGGAACTTTTTCTTCTGCTGGTGTGACATATCTGTTGATATAATTCCACTAACAATGTAGTTGAGTATGTTTGAATGCCAAGGTGTTCTAGCATTAATCACATAAAGTTATGCATCCGAAAAATCTTCCTTGATTTGCATACTATGGTTTCCACTTTCCTGAGGTTGAATTCGAGATAAGTGATTTGCTACTGCATTCTTGATCTTTCTTATCCCTAATTTCAAGATCAAACTCTTGCAATAAAAGTTCCCAACGGATTAGATGCGACTTGGCATCTTTCTTGCTTAATAAGTACTTGATTATAACATGGTTTGTATATACGATGACCTTAGAACCCACTAAATACGATTTGAACTTATCAAATGCATACATTATTGCCCACAACTCCTTTATTGTCGTAATATAATTGACCTGTGCTTCGTTAAGAGTCATGCTAGCATAATAAATCATATGCATTCGCCTGTTCCTTTTCTATCCCAAAAAATTTCCAATAGCAAAGTCGCTTGCATCACACATTAGTTCAAGTGGTTGTCGCTCACATCACACATTAGTTCAAGTGGTTGGCCCTAATCCAGTGCTGCTACAATGGGTGCCGAAGTTAATGCTTTCTTTAACCTATAAAAAGCATCATGAGATTTTTGGTCAAAATTAAATACAACATATTTATTCAACAAATTATAAATAGGCTTTGTAATCTTAGACAAATCCTTAATAAAATGTTGGTACAATCCTATGTGACCAAAGAAACTCTGTATTCCCTTAATAAATGTGGGTGGAAGCATCTTCTTAATGATCTCTATTTTTGCTTTATCCACCTCAATACTTTTTTTGAAAAATTTATTGCCAAGTTCCATACCTTCTTATACCATAAAGTGACACTTTTCCCTATTTAAAACCAAGTTCATTTCTTCACATTGTTGTAAAACCATGGAAAGGTTAGCTAAGCATGCATCAAAAGAATCTCCAAAAAATGAAAAATCATCCATAGCTTTTCTCAACAGAATTTTTAAAAATTGCCATGAAACACCACTAAAATGTAACTAGTGCATTGAACAAACGAAATGGTATCCTCCTAAAAGCAAATGTGTCGTAAGGGCAAGTGAAGGTGGTTTTCTCATACTCTTCTAGAGTGATAAGAATTTGGTTATTCTCAGAATAACCATCTAAAATATAATAGGCATTACTTGAAAGCCTTCCGAGCATTTGATCAATGAATGGCAAAGAGAAATTATCCTTTTGAGTGGCTTTATTAAGTTTTCTATAATCTATACATATTCTCCACCCGGTAACCATTTTTATGGAAATTAATTCATTTTGCTTATTGGCAATCATGGTCACCCCACTTATCTTAGGTGTAACTTGCATAAGAATAACCCATGAACTATCAAATATTAGGTATATAATACCTATATCCAAGAGTTTTAAAATTTCATCCTACACCACTTTTTTAATATTAGGATTTAATCTCCTATGGTGCTTAATGGGTAGCTTATGATCATCCTCCATAAGAATTCTATGCATACAAAAATAAGGATTAATTTATCTCTTATATCATTGATGGTCCATCCTATTGCTCTCTTTCTTTCTCTTAATTTTCTCAATAACTTTTCTTCCTATAATTTAGTCAAATAAGTTAAAATAATCATAAGTAAAGTTTGATTTTCTCTAAGAAAATCATACCATAAATAAAGAGGGAGAGGTTTTAGCTCCAAAGTTAAAGCTTTCTCAATGGAAGGAGGAGGAGGAGATTTACCTTTGCCTAATTCCTCAAACTTGAAATTTCTAAATAGAGGATTTGCTTCTAAGAAATGGGTTGCACTAGTAAGCTCATAATTATCATGTGAAGATGATGCCCCTTGGACTAAGCAAACTTCAAATGGGTCTTCATGATGGTCTTGTTAAAACACCATTTGCACTAAACTATTAATTACATCCACTCTATTGCATTCCTCCATTGGATAGGGCTTTTTTATTGACTTACAAATATTAAATTTTATGGATTCTCCCATCACATTTAAGATGAGTTTGCCCTTGTTCACTTCAATAACAACCCTTACGATGGCCAAAAATGGTCTTTGAAGAATTAAAGATGTGTCTACATCCTCATCCATGTCTAAAATAATGAATTTCACTGAAATGTAAAATTTCCCCACTCGTATGAGAACATTCTCCATCACTCCAACTGAGTATTCAATGGAGCAATCCGCTAGTTGCAAAGTGATCGTGGTTAGTTAGATTTCACCAAGATTTGACTTCCTACAAATGGAAAGAGGCATTAGACTAATACTTGCACCTAAATCACAAAGTGCTCTTTCAAATTTGCATTTTGAAATTTGACAAGGAATGAAAAAATTTCTTGGATCCTTAAGCTTGGGTGGAAGCTTATTTTGAATAATAACACTACATTCCTCTGAAAGAGTGATTGTCTCAAATTGCTCCCACTTCCTCTTGTTAGACAAAAAATCCTTGAGAAATTTTGCATATGTGGGTATTTGTGCTAACACCTCGATAAATGGAATGTTAATGTGAAGTTGCATAAACATCTCTAAAAAGTTGGCATATTGCTTATCTAACTTTTGTTTCTGCAACTTTTAAGGAAAATGAATAGGTGGAACATATGGTTTCATCATGTAAACTTACTTCCTTCTTCTTCCTTATCTTCTTTTACATTATGATCATTATTCGAACTAATTTTTGCTACTGCCCCTCAATTTCAGGTTTTGAATTTTTTTTATATTTTTAGGTATTTCTGACATTTTTGGGGCTGCCTTCCCATTTTCAGTCGTATCCTTACGTGGAGTTTTAGGTATCTCCATGCCACCCTTCAAAGTTAATGCCTTACATTGCTCCATTGGGTTGCTTTCAATCTTGTTCAATAATATACCTCGTGATATAATAACAAAACTGTTTGCCAATTACCCAATTTGAACCTCTAAATTCCTGTTGTGTTGCTTCATTTGGTTCATCATCATCTCAAGCTTATCCATTTTATCTAACTTTGTCTCTACCTTCTCAAATTTCTCAATAAAGAATTTATACATATCCCACAGTTGTTTCTCTTCTTGTTGATTGCATTGGCCTATAGGTACACCACGTTGTTGCCTTTGAGGAAACCCAAGAGGACGAAAAGGTTTGAGTTGGTTGGCTTGGTTGCTCTAAGAAGTTAGGATGATTCCTCCACCCAAGATTATAGGTGTCGGAATAAGGATTATGCAGCTGCCTGTTGAGGTTGTTTACATAATGTACAGGCTTTATAGAATTTTATGCAAAAGGATTGTCAAATTGACATTCAGTACTAAAGTGTCCTTCCCCATACTATTCACTACTCATCATTGGTGTGTTAATAAAATGCACACTTACCTCATCAAGTTTCTTTGCTAGGGCATCCACTTTAGTATTAAGCATGGTGTAAACATTAATATCATGGATACCTGTAACTTTTTGTTAATACCTCTTTTGCTTGCCCATTGAAAATTATTTAAAGCTATTTCTTTTAATAAGGCATAAGCATCATCAGTTGATTTTCCCATTAATGCACCTCCAGCTACAGCATCAAGGGTAATACACACCGCTTGGTTAAGCCCATTGTAAAATGTTGTGACTAACAAACAGTCGGACAAACTATGATGTGGGCATCTCCTCTATAACTTCTTAAATCTTCCAAATGCTTCACACAATGTCTCACTCAGTTCTTGTTGAAAGCTTATAATTGCTTGTCTCATATGTGCAGTTTTGCCTGATGGAAAATATTTTGCTAAGAATGCCCAAAATAGTACTTCCCAAGTAGCAAATGAATTAGGTGCCATGGAGTTCAGCCATCTTTTTGCCCTGTCAAGCAAAGAAAAAGGGAACAACTGCAATATGATCATCAGTCACTCCATTGTTCTTGAAAGTTGCACAAATTTCTAAAAAGCTAGAAATATGAGCATTCAGGCCTTTAGTAGCTTCTCCTCTAAATGTATCATATTGTACCATATGTTTGATCGACTATTTAATTTCAAAATTATTGTAGGCAACAACAGGTCTCAATATACTTGATTGCATTTCCTGATTTTAAGTTATGGCAAAATCCTGCAATATTCTTGGCGATCTATTTTTGTCTTCTCTATTTATTTCTCTTCTATTTTCCTCTCCCTCTCTCTCTCTCTCTCTCTCTCTCTCTCTCTCTCTCTCTCTCTCTGTGTGTGTCTCTCTCTCTCTCTTTCTACTACATTAGCCATGGTTGCTCTTTATGAATTCCTCTTATGTAGTTGGATGCACCTTTGGATGTGAAACGTACGCTCGATTTTAAGATCAATTTTAAATAACTCTAAATTGTTCGACCATCACATACACCAAAAATCCACCTATTAAAAGAACCAATCAAAAGAAACAAACACAATTAAAATCACCAAAATTATTAAACTGCAGAATTAAATACTAGATTAATAAAAATCTTAATTATAATTGATATTATGAAAAATTAATCCCCGATAATGTCGCCATAAACTTATTACGTGTAAAACTCTTGCAATTGCACAAATCACTTCAAGTAATATACTGAAGAGTAGAGATTGTTCCCACGAAGACTGATTTTCACAAGTACTAAAGAATTTAAATTTCTTCTTATCCAGCAATTGAATAATGAATAATAATATATCTAAAAATCTGAATAAATTAAAATAGAATTTAAATAAAGAGAACTTTTATTTAAAATGATTTTTAGGGAAATTGAGTTACACCACAACACTTCCACAATTGCACAAAGAATTCTATTTCTCAAGTAAGTAAATTATCCTTGAAGATGAATTTCCTAAATTACCCAATAATGTTTCTCAAACAAAATTAGATCTACTACTGTTGAGATTATGCCTATTCTCATGGTTACAAAACTCAACAATAATGCATTTATTTCTGTGAATATCCCTTGAAAATCTCTAGAGATGAATTCCACTCTTATGGTATCAATTCTCTAGTTCAATGTGTTATGACTAACCCTAGACTTCCACTCTCGCTCCATAATCTAGGATCTCAACCCTTTGAAAATCTCTAGAGATGAATTCCACTCTTATGATATCAATTCTCTAGTTCAATGTGTTATGACTAACCCTAGACTTCCACTCTCGCTCCATAATCTAGGATCTCAACCCTAAAATATATGTGGCTATCATACATCTAAGTAAACTGAACTCAAACACATTAAATCAAGGAAAATTAACACTTCTAAAATAGAATTTCTTTATATAATCATAAAAAATGTTGGACTTTTGCCCTAATCCCTAAAATTAAAAATTAGTTCATTCCGAAAGAAGAAGAAAAAACAAATTAAATAAACCCATTGAATTAGAAGAAGAATCCCTAAAAGAAAAATAATCTTGCCCAAAACAATGAACCTAAAGAATAACTCTCCAAAATCTCTCAAATTCTCTCATAACTTAGAATAGATCTAAATCTGAATTCTCCTCTTCAAAACTGCTCTTTTTCTCTGTCCAAAACCATCTTGAACCAGGTCTCTTTTTTGCTTAAAAGGAACCATTTGCCTGCCATTTGCATTATGTCCTCCTGACCAATATGTTTGGTCTGATGTATGGGCCATGCAATTGCCCATGCACTTAACTACCACCGCGATCCCATGCTGCTGACTAGTCAACTCTGTGTTCTTGCATGGTCCAATGCAAGGGTCATGCAATAGCCCATGTAACACTGCTGAAAATATAGCTATGTGTGTGTGTGTGTGTGTGTATATATATATATATACATATGTGTGTATATATATATACATATGTGTGTATATATATATACATACATATGTGTGTATATATATATGTGTGTGTGTGTGTGTGTGTGTGTATATATATATATATGTGTGTGTAAAAAAACATATATATATATATATATATATATATATATATATATATATATATATATATATATATATATATAATATGTTTTGTTTTTATAAATCATATATATATTTTGTATAAAAAATTATATAA
>CATIWR010525310.1:0-64414 GCA_949677035.1 Omphalea diandra | reverse complement strand
ATGATATTTTATTGGCTAGTAATGACATGGGGATGATTTGTGAAACTAAACAGTTACTCTCTAGGACTTTTGATATGAAAGATCTTGGAGAGGCATCTTTTGTCTTGGGTATTGAGATTCGCCGTGATCGATCCTGTCATTTACTAGGTCTTTCTCAAAAGACATATATTAATCGTGTGCTCAGTAGATTCAATATGCAATCTTGCAAAGGTGGTGATACTCCTGTGGTGAAAGGAGATAAATTTAGCAAAGAGCAATGCCCTAAAACTGATATAGAAAGGCAAACTATGATTAATATTCGTTATGCAAGTGCAGTTGACAGCTTGATGTATGCTCATGTATATTTCATACATTGTCAGTGTTCTTGGTCGATATCTTTCCAATCCTGGTTGGGATCATTGGGTAGCTGCTAAGAAGGTAATGAGATACTTGCAAAAGACTAAAGATTATATGTTGGTTTATAGGCGTGTGGATGATCTTGAAATGGTGGGTTATTTAGACTCTGATTTTGCAGGCTGTCAAGATGATATGAAATCCACTTCAGGTTATATTTTTATGTTTGCTGGTGGTGCTGTTTCGTGGAAAAGTATTAAACAAACACTTACAGCATCTTCTACTATGCAAGCTGAGTTTGTTGCATGTTATTGTACTAGTACACAAGCTATATAGTTAAAGAATTTTATTTTTGGGTTGCTTGTGGTTGATTCTATTGCTAGGCCACTTCGTATCTATTGTGATAATAATGTTGTTGTGTTCTTCTCTAAGAACAACAAAAGTTCAAGACTTAGTAAAGAAAGGAGACATTGTTTAGTATGTTAGTACTGATTTAATGCTAGCTGATCCCCTAACCAAAGGACTAGGACCCATAGTTTTTAAGAAACATGTTTATGATATGGGTGTTGTGGAGTCTTTTAATGTATTTGGTTAGTGGGAGTTTTTGTGCTTGTAATTGAACGTTCAAGTTAAATAATTATGCTACATTGCTTATTCATATTTATTTATATGGGTTGAGTGCTTTGTAGTTGATTGTTTTGTGTATGTGCACATTATATATATATATATATATATATATATATATATATATATATATATATATAGCATGCTATGAGTTGTGGTTAATATGCTTAAGACTTGTGTGATTATCTTAAGCAGATATGGTTTCCAATTGTGTATTTGGAAACAAAGGCTAAGACATTGTGATTGTATTTCCAAATGGAAATAACAGCCTTATTGTGAAGCCTTGTGACAGGCTAAGACATTGTGTGTGTATTTCCAGATGGAAATAACAGCCTTATTGTGAAGCCTTGTGAATTCTTTTGCTCATTTGAGCATGTGTGAAAGAGAAATGTTTGGAGGACTGACAAGAAAATAGTGTATTGATCACATGGGGCACTATTTTCTTGTTACACTTCCGTATCGGAATCCAGGTCAGTTAATTTGTCAATGTTTGTGACTATGGATTGGTACTATGTCAATAAGGGGCATAACTACTGTCATGATCCGATATTGATAATTTAATATGGACAGGATTGTGTTTGAGATGTCGCTTTATCAATAAACTATATGTTTTCTAAAAATTGTGTGGCCACACTTGAGTTTAAAGTATTCAGTCCGAGAGTCGTTTTCGAAAATGTTTTCTTTCTTAAAATATGAAAACGTCATAATTAATATTACCCAGGTGGGAGAATGTTGGAAATATTTTTATGTGGGCTAATATTAATTATGAGTTGGTTTTAATTATTTATTAAAACGGACTGAATAATATAGTTTATTAATTGTGGGTAAGCCCAATTAAAATGTGATCAATGAAGTTATGGGCTTGTGACATCTTTTGTGGGCCGATATGGAAGACGGTCAGTGTAGGCCTATTTTACCATGGACCTGTGATGGGTGGGCCTGTTAAAATTATTATAAATAGGCTAGGTCTCCTCTTCTGCCTTTATAACAGAAAACCCTAGTTGCTATACTCATTGTAGCCGTCTTCGAGAAGGTTAAGGAGAGGAAGATATAGTTTTTCATTTTCAACCGTTCTGACGAATTTTTCAAATGCTTTATTTCAGCTTTCGGGATTATGGCTCAAAATAATTTGGGATTCAACAGGGAGACAGGTACGCAAATTTGTTTTCATTCAGTAATTAAATTTTGATGTTCTATAATTATGTACAAGATCCTGAAATTAATATATTTTACATATAGTGCAAGAGGAAAACGCAACATGCCTCATTACAAAAATTATAATTTTTTTATGATAGAGATGAATTAAAATGATAAAAAAGAAGATAATTTTATCTATTAGGTGAAATGCCCTGTATATATATTATATATGATATTGATCTCTCAGTGACATTTAATTTTCACGCTTGAAATATTTGCCAATGAAAAATTATTAAAGTAACTATGAGTTGACTTACAATACGATAATGAAGACCTCGATATAAAGTGTTTGAGATCAAATCAAATTTTAGGTGCCAGATTAGAGCAATAGAGATCAAGAATCTTAATGAGATGACTCGATGATTGCTATACGTCAAAAAATGATTAAATTAATTATATTTTTTTAAATCCCATCTATAAACATAAATTTAAATTTGAGCAATTGATTAATCTGATATATGAAATATAAGATTAAACATATTAATCAATGAATAATATTTTGCTACAACTAACTCCATAAATAATGTTTTAAAATTTTTATTTTATTATTTTATGTATATATTAATTTATTTAAAATTTATTATTATAATCATATAGCGCAATACATTAGCTTGTGATTAATATATTATTAATTTTAATTTCAAAGTTAGTTTAAAATTATTACGTGTCATTTATCAAATAATTGTATATAATATAGTCACGCGTTACTATTTTATATTACGTTATAAAAAACTATCATATCAAAAAAATATTTTTAAATAGAAATTAAAAAAACTCAACAGACATAATAAAAAACTTTATAAATTAGAAATTAAAAAATCCAATATCATATAAAAAATATTACGAAGAGAAAATTAAAAAACTTAGAAAGTAAAAATTTTAAATTACTTCTAAGCATGAAATTATAAAACTTAAAATGTAAATATTATAAACAAGAAGTCAAGATATTTTAAATACTTAAAAAATAAAAAATTCTTAATTATTTTTAAATAAGAAATTAAAAAAATAAAAAATTTAAATAGAAGCCAAAACTTTAATTAATTTAATTTATTATTCAAATATATAAGTATATAAAGATAAAAGGCAATGAAATAAATTGTTAAAAATTATTTCATTTAAATTTAATAAAATTCCCCTTAAAATTGTGTCACATAAAATTGAAAATTACAAATCAATAAATAATTTTTTATTATCATTACCTCATATATGTATATATATAGTTTGTAATTATCTATTAATTTTATTTTTAATTATAATATATTTAATATTGTTATTTGATTGATATCAGAAATTATTTTATTCAAGTTTAATAAATTTTATCTTAAAACTGTATCACATAAAATTAAAAATATAAATTAATAGATAATTTTTTATTATAATAAACTCCGTAAGTAATTATGAGTTTTGAAAATTTTATTTTATTATTTTATTTAATTAAAAATAATTTTTATTAAATAATAATAAAATTTTAATTATTATTTATATATCAATTTGTATTTAATTAACTAATTAAATTAATTATTTAATATAAATAATAAAATATTAATTTTATTTAAAATTTATTATTATAATGACATCACGTGTGACATGAATTCATCACTAGTTTATTAAATTAGAAGTTGATTGGCATTTTCGCCGTTCTTTAAACAAGCACAATTTTTTGTACTGCATGTGAAGATAATAAAGTATGGCGTTGAAACGATGTAAATAATCATTTTTGAATTTCTCTTTTCTCTCCACTGTCCCTCACAATAGACCCACTTTTTTTTTTTTCACGTTTTAAGTTTATTTTTTGGTTATTGCCATTAAAATCTTGCCCGTGGTAATCACAAACCAATAATTTCATTAATTTTTTTAGTTTTTTTTTGTTATTTTACCAGTTATTGAACGAAAATATTGAGTTGTTTTACTAAATCTGCAGTTTAATTTATTTTGTTTTCCTTATTCTATTATGTGAGTTTTTTTTATTTTAATAATTTGCAGATCTATAAATCTAGTTGAACTGTGGAATATGATACATGATAATTATGACTATTTCCTATTCCAATTACAAATGGTATAAGTGAGATTTTTTATTTATTTTTTCATTAAACGGAGCTATCAAGTTAAAAGCGTAGAAAAGAATTAAGTTAATATTTAAAATTTGAATTGAATTGAATTATTTTTTATTTTAAAATTTTTGATAAAAATTTTAAATTTTAATTGTTTTCATTAATTGTTGTCAAGTCAAAGATTGCGATACTCGCCAACCACCCAATGTGGAAACTATGTCTAAAGTCCATCCTCAGTTTAATTATGGGATTTTCGCTGTGCTAGTAAATAATTTATTTGAGAACAAAAATATTATATATTTATATTATTTAATATACAAATACATTAAAATAATTTTTTTTTATGAATCTCACTAACCTTTGACAATCATTGTTAGTGACAATGACTGATATAGATTATCAATGACAATAAATATACATATTTATATGATTTATTTTTTATTATGATAAATTTATCAAATTTTGAAAAATAACTTTTTATTTTAAAAGTAAGAAAAAATAATTTAATTTTTTCATCATAAAAATATTTTTTTATTGATTAATTCTTTTTAAAAGCACCAAATAAAAAATATAAAAATATTTTACTAAAAAATATTATTCGTGAAACAATTAAAGTCGAAAACGTCACACATTCATCTTCCTCTCATGTAGCATTGTAGATTAAAAAATGTATCTTAACTGTAACTAGAATGAGCACATGAGATGAGATGAAATTATGTTAAATTTGAGCAATTAACTATAACGTGAATTACTCGTGAATTCATACATTACGTGATATATAAAATATAAAATTTAAATAAATTTAATATTTATTTTATTAAATGATTAATTAAATAGTTAAATGATTAAAAGTTAATAGATAAATGATAATTAAAATTTAATTATTATTTTATAAAAAGTTATTATTAAATAAATACAATAATAAAATAAATTTATCATAACTTTCAATTATATAGGAAGTTTTTTTAATCAATATATACGAAGTTAGTTATAATAAAAAATTATCTATTAATTTATACTTTTAATCTTACGTAATATATAAGATAGTTATAATAAAAGATTATTTATTGATTCATACTTTCAATCTTATGTAATATGATTTTAAGAGATAATTTATTAAATTTAAATGACATAATTTTTTACAATTTATTACATTGCTATTTATCCTTATATACATAAAATTTTGAACAATCAATATAATTAATTTAAAATTTTACTTCCTGTTTAAAATTCTTATTTTTTAGATTTTTTTTATTTCTTGTTTAGAAATAGTTTATCATTTTTATTTTTTAGAATTTTCAAAATTTTTGTTTAAAATATCTTGACTTTCTCTTTATAATTTTTATTTTTTAGGCTTTTTTAATTTTTTGTTTAGAATATCTTGGTTTTCTATTCTAAATTTTTTACCTTTTAGCCTTTTTTTTTTAATTTTCTATTTAGATATTATCCAAAAAAAAATTTCGGTGAAAATTTTAATATAAACCTATATTGTATTATAATTCTGTATGTTAACTGATTATAGGATTTTTTTGCTAAAAAACAATTATTTTTAATATAAAATTTATATCATATTAGAACTAATATTTTAGTTTTAATTAATTTTAATTACCTTGGATTTTTCAAAGATCGTGTAGAAGTTTTGAAAATTAATAAAATAAAATAATTGTTGGACACATAGTAAAAAATTGTGCAATGTAATTTTAAAATTAAAATTAAATGTATCTCACTATGCTTTGAGGAAAAAATTATGAGGAAACAACCTTGTATTATAGTAATTTTTATATTTTTAATATATATTTTTACGCTGTGTTATGATTTTTAATAAAAAAGTCTAGTTCATAAAAGTCTTAAGAAAGTAATAAAGTGAAGAATTAATAAGTTTTTTTTTTTTTTGAGAAAAGAATTAATAGGTTTTGAACTAGAATTGTGAGGGCAATTTTAAAAAGTGAAATAGAAGTTTGGAATGGTCAACTATCTCGTACATATTCTCTCTCAAAAAAAAAAAAAAAAAAACTCTCATATGTGTTAAAAGATAGATTCTCGAGAACTTTTTTTTTACATCGAAACAATTGCAACCATAAAAGGCCCCCTTTCAAAAAAAAAAAAAAACCGCCAATCGTCGTACACATGTCAAACAATAGATGCCAATGACTATTTCACTGATAAAAATTAATAAATACAACATATAACAAATAAATAAATTTAATTACATTCAATAAATATATATAAATTTTATTATAAATATAAAATTTTTTCTTGAGTTCATCGATTGTATTGAGTCAACAATTACATGCACTACTTTGACTATTAGAAGTGAGCAAATTATCAAATAAATGGATAAAATGAATTAAATCGATACTATTTCGATTTTTTGGTTCAATTTATATAAATATTTGATTCAATTTACGAGAATGTGAACATTTCGATTTTTGATCAGTTTGATTTTATATATCATAAAACTGATAAAATCGGAGAAACCGACCTTAAACTCTTATGAAAACGTTGCGTTTCTTAAGCCTAACTATACCACATGTCTTGCCTTTCTTCTTTCTCACCCACCCGAGCTGCTCATTCACTGTCTCTCTCATCTCATCTCTCATCCATCTCAATTCTCACAACCCAACAATCGTTACCACTTAGTCACCCTCTTTCCACTGATCATCGCTACTGATGACCATCATTATGAAAGCCCGAGCTTTTGAGCTGTCGACGGTTAACAGAGAATATTCCATCAAGTTCACCGATAACTCCAACGATGAAACGATTAGGCTAGGTTGTTTGGTACTAACTGAGATTCTTCGCAATAAGTTAAAATTATATAATTAATCTAATTCATTAATCTCCAAGAAAAGGAAGTTTTCTTATTTCTTTTTCATTAATTATAATTTTTTATTTAACTATGAGTTTATCTTTCGTTTTTATTAATTACATTTTATGTCATGTTCTATTGTAATATTTGATTTAATGTTATTGATGATGCTTAGAACTAACAATTAAAATAATTTTCTTTTTTTACTTCACGTGATGAACATTGAATGAAATTCTTGGTTAATTTGGTTTTAATTCAGTTTTATGAATTTTCAGTCTTTTTGATTTAGTTTTCTCGGTTTATATAGATTTTCGGTTCAATTTGATTTTTCTATAAATTATGCTGGTTAATTCATTTTGGTTTATTTCAGTTTCTATAGTTTTTCAATTCAGTTTGGTTTAATTTTCTATCAAATCGGATTTGTTCGGTTATTGTTCACCTGCAATGGCTGCATTGGCACATTGACAAAAACCACATCCCACCCAGCGACTATATTGAGCATCAAATCAACTTCATTATTATTAGACAAGTCTTTAAACGAGTTTAATTTTTTGAATATCAAACTCAAATTACTCTTAACTCTCATGATAAAAAACAAAAAAAAAAAATCTCTTAAAGGAAAACAAGTAAACTTCTATCAAATAAAATAAAATAAAAAACACATAATATTTTATCAATAAAATTAACAAACAATTCAGAAAAAATAAATCTAACATAAAATTCTAAAATATATTTTCAACCAAAATAAATTCAGTTTCATTGTTGAAATATATTGATTTATCTCCAGATACTAAAATCTTAGTAGTCAAGAGATATTTTTTCCTATATCTTTGATTTGCAATATATTTTTTAAAATTTACTACTAAAAAAATATAAAAGATTTTACTATTAAAATATATAAAACTCTGATCAACTCATACAAATAATATGAAATAATGATTTGGTTATTTATTGTGACTCAAAAAAACTATAAAAGGACAAAAAAGGGCGGGATAAACAACGATGAGATGAAGTTGACACTCATCAACAGTAGTGAAAGAAAAATTAAAGAGAGGTCTTTATAGGAGGGGGTTAGATTTTTTAACTCAATTTTTTAAATGTCATTGACTCTTTTATTCTTTATGTTATTTTACAAGCTTTTTATATTTTTTTTATCCTAAAATCATTTCATTCCATTAAAAGGCTCAAGGATTTCAATACAAGAGCAAAACAAATGATTAAACTCTCTAGCACTATACACACACACACACACACACACACATATATATATATATATATATATATATATATATATATATATATATATATATATATATATATATATATATAATTCTTAAAACTTATACCATTATTCAAGTTAGCTTCTTGTATTACTTAACTCCTCAAAGTTAATAGCAAAAAAAAAAAAAAAAAAAAAAATCCTCCAAACTTATTTGTCATGATATTTCTTTTCAGCAAAATTATATCAATGAATTTAAGAATTCGAGAAAAAAAAATTAAGATCCTTTTATCTTCTATATAATTTATTATTTTAAATTTAAAATAGTGCATTTAAGAGTTGATGTACTCCACACATATTTTTGATACATTTATACAATTTAATACTAAAAAATCATATGATTATATTATTTTTATATGTGCCTCAAAATTAAAATAATAATAAGAATAATATTATATTTTAATATAATCCATTTTTAAGGTGTCCTAAAATGTAAATAAAAAGGTTGTTTCACATTAAGATTTAAAAACACTCCATTATTCAATAAAAATAAAAATAAAATTACATTTTGAAAAGACCAAATTATGAAAAATAAAAATTATATATAATTTTTAAATATATCATAAATTTTATTTTTAATAAAGTACATAAACTTAACTTTTTTTTCATTTATTATTCAGCCAAATTTTGAGTCTCTCAATTGTTAATTAATCTAATCAAATTTTACATTATTTCTTATTTCTCATTCTAATTAGAATAAAATATTTATTTTCAAACTATCTACATCTAGTTTTTTTTTTATCAAGATATATAAAATTTTGATTTTCATATTATGTAAATAAAAATAATTTATAATTTCTGAAATAATAAAATTAAATTTGAAAATTTTTAAGAAACTTCAAAAAAATTAAAATCAGTCGGTTCTTTTAATCTAGAAAAATTCACTCTTTTTCTCAACTCAAATAATATATTATATTTTTTAATTTACAAAGAATTAAAATATAATTTTCTTTTACTTTTTCATTTATCAAAAAATTTAATATTCCATTATTTTTATTAATTAATTTAAATAACAAACTAATATGCAACATCATCATTAATCAAATTCCAAAACATTGATTATATTGAGATATATAAAGCTTTTAAATTAATTATTGAAAATTATTTAATATTAAATATTTGATAAATGAAGATTGTGAAAGAAAATTATATTTTAATTTTATTAAATGTAAAAATATTATATTATTTGAATTGAGTGAAAAGTTTGACAAATTGTCCAGGCCAAAAATTTTTTGATTGATTTTAATTTTTGTTCTTGAGTTTCAAAAAACTTTTCAATTTTTTTTACTATTTTGAAATTATAAATTATTAATATAAAAATTAATTTTTAATTTTGTTTATAAAGTAAAACCTGAATTGTTTAAAATGAATTAAATCTACACTAGATTTAAATTGGATCTATAAAACTTAAATTAATTATTGAAACAATTGAATATTAAGTGTTTGATTCTTAATTATTTTATTTTTTGAGTTGAAGACAAGTAAATTTTATTTAATTGATTTTAATTGTTCTCAAATTTTAATATTAAATTTTAATTTTATTATTTTAAAAATTATAAATTATTTTATTAATAAAATATAAAAGTATTGATTAAATTAAAGTTACAATTAAAAATTAATTTTGTATTTGATCAAATCAACTAAAAAATTATGAACTCATAATCTAATTAGAAGATAGATTTAAAATAAAAAAGTAAAAATGATTTATTAATAAAAATATATTTAAAAAATTACAATTAATTTTAAAATTTTTTATCAATTTATTTTTTTAACAAATAAATTTTCAAAAATCAAGGCGTCCATCGCGATTGCGACATTTTAATAAACCGTCACTTGGTCTCCGTAGAATTGAAAACGTAGTGCATATTGCTGCTTTTGAATTTTTTAACACTTTTTTTTTCTTCTTAATTTAATTTTCTTTATTTTATAATTTGAGTCACCTTCAAGTGAAAAGGAAATATGGTTGACTGAACTCCGTAAGGTAAGGCGAGCATTCAGCAGATTTGATAGATTTTAAAAATATATTTTTAGTTAAGTTTAGATATATTTTTAATAAAATTAAATTAATTAATATATTATTTTCATAAATCAAATAAAATAAAAAAAATTTAAATTCACAACATAAAACATTAAATTAAAGACAAATGGCAATTTTTCATGCTTGCAGATTTTTTCTATCTACAATCAAAGGTTTTTTTCTATCTACATTAGCGCCAGACTTTGCTGTCCAACAACAATCAAAGGTTCACATTGGCATATAACTTTAAAAATAAATAAATAAAAAAACCCTACCCCTCTTTTCCCTCACTTTTTATATCAAAATTCTTTTTCTTTGTTCATCTTTTGGGTTATCGTCTAGTTGATGGTATCTTATAATTTTATTTTTTTTATTACTATATTATCTATTTTCATCTCAATAATATAAATTTATATTTATTTTTACAGATTTTAAAATTTTTATTTCTTTTATAATTTTGATGAGAATTTTTTGTTCTTTTCTTATGAAGATCAGTATTATCACTTTATAGAATTAATTTATAATATTATTGAAAAAATTGATCAGTTTCTTATAATAATTCAACTGAATTCATTTGAAGACAAAAAGATCGAGTTGTGAGTTCGTATAATCACTAAGCGAAGCACGTTTTCCACTGTTATGTAATATTTAATATTTTATTAATATGATTGTGTTTCTACTAAAAAAATTTTCATTTTCCGAATCAGATTTAATATATTCAGTATATAATGTTGTAAATTGTAAACTTTAATTTTTTATATGTATTGATATTTTTGTATTTGACATTTCATGAATAAAAATTATTATTTTTCTTCAAAAAAATTAAAGATTCATAATATTGATATTTTTATATTTGATATTTCATGAATAAAAATTATTCTATTTCTTCCAAAAAAATTTCCCGATTTCGAAAGCAATGCTTTGCAATCGTTTCACATTAAGGGCTTAACACAGTCTAGGGAAGTTGACAATATATATATATATATATATATATATATATATTGTACAATTATCTATTAAATATTTTTAAAATTTTAAATTAAATTTTTTAGTAATACATAATTAAAATATTAATTGTAAATATAGTAGTGATTTTATTAAAAATTTAATAATATATTAGATAAGTAATGATAATAAATTTTAAATAATAAATTTATTATTATTAAATAAAATAATACTATATTAGAGTTGACATAAAAATTAATGATATGTTTATTCTTTTATTTATAAAAGTACAATATATTGATAAAAAGTAATGAAATGCATATTTTTTTAAACTGGAGCTATTATATAGGTTATTGGCTACCAAGTATTTTTTTTTAAATAAACTGTTACATTAATCAAACATATATTTTATTTTTTTATAGATTGAAAAAATAAAACAATTCCTAAGACGAAATTAAATAGATAAAATCATTACATATGCCTAAAAGAAAAATAGACACCATTTAGACATAAATATACTAACTAAACACTTATCAAAATTTTCAATTAGTTCCTGTTTTTGCATATCAAAACCGAACCAATTAAAAACATATATATATATATATATATATATATATATATATATATATATATATTAATTTTTAAAAATAAATAATATACAATTATCCATTAAATATTTTTTAAAAAATTATAAATTAAACTTTTCAACAATACATACATTAAATATTAATTATAAAAATAGTAGTGATTTTATTAAAAATTGAAAAATATATTAGGCATAAGTAAAGGTGATAAAAATTTAAATAATTAATTTATTATTATTAAATAAAAAATGTTATTAAAATAAATGCTATATTAGAATTGACATAAAAAGTTAATGATATATTTATTCTTTTATTTATAAAAGTATAACATACTGATGAAAAGTAAGAAAATGTATACTTTTTTAAACTGGAGCTATTATGTAGGTTACTGGCAACCAAGTATTTTTTTAAAATAAACTATTACATTAATCAAACATATATTTTTATATCTTTTATAAAATTAAAAAGTAAAAGAATTTCTAAAAACAAAAATAGACACTATCAAAAAAAAAAAAAAAAAAAAAAGACACCCTTTAGACATATAAATATACTAACGAAACACTTATCAATTTTTTCAATTAGTTCGTGTTTTTGCATATCATAACCGAATCAATTAAAAACAAAAATTTTAAGATTAATAAATCAAATCAAAATCATCACTTGTATGAACCAAATCATGTGGATATGATTTGTGAAATTTTACTCACCCTAAAACTCGGTCTGTTTGGGCTTGCATTTGCATATCCATTGCTTAATATGGAAAAATAAGTATATTATCAAGCATAAGAGTGAAGTAATTGATTTGATTGAAATTTAATTCAGATTTGCTGGTTTCTTCCCAAAAAAAAAAAAAAAAAGAGTGAAGTCATTAGTAGTTATTCTCAAAAACCGGAAAAAGTAATTAGTAGTTATTTTTTCTGTATTTATAATAAAAGTACTATCGAATTAATTTATATATGGACTGAAAATAATCCACTTCGTTTAAAAATATAATTCTATTTCATTTTATTTTAAAAATATAATTCTACTTCGTTTAATTTTAAAAATATACTCTTCATATCAATATAATAAACTGGTTTAATAATTTTATTTATGAATGCCGTCTCTAGTAATCGAATCTAAAAATTACGATAAAATAAACTTTTAATCATTTTCATTAACCTTTTGAGATTAATTAGAAATTTTATATTTTAATTATGAAATATTTAAAGTTTAATATAAAAATTCTGAACTTACTCATTGTTATAATAGTGGGTGTGACAGAAAATAACTTTCTTTAAAAAAATTAATGCCCACTTATTCTTAAATTACTGTGGAGTTATAATATTATTCCTATAAGATACAATAAAGTCGGGAGACTTGCAAGCAACAACCTTAAAAGTCTCTTTTAAAAAAATTTCTAACGGAAATTTTAAAAAATAAAATAAAATTATGAGAACGAGAAAATAAAGAAGTAAGCTTTTGAAGGTACCTTCCTCTATAATAAACAATACTTATTTTGTCTCAAAATATTTGATAAAATTTTTTTTGGTCCATCCAAAAATTTTATCAACTTTTCTTTTTATGATGGTAGTTAATTAAGTGAATATCTATAATACGCTTATTAATTATATAAATATTCTCATTTACCATAAATTACTGTCATTAATTTTTGACTTTGAATTTATATGTTTAATAAATATGTTGAAATATCAATGCATTTTATTTGAATATATTACTTTTATTATCACTATCTTATCAATAATATTAAAAACATATACTTATAAAGTGTTTCATGCTTAATAAAAAAATATTAATAGGAGTATTTTAATAATAAACTGGTAAAAATATACAAAATAACTATAATTAACTAAATTTTTTAATTTATATATAGAAAAATTTTATTAAATATTTTGAAACAAAAGAAGTATATATATCACATACATAGTATAATGATAAAAATAAATATTATGACGAGTAGAAGTCTCGAATTATATTTTACATCCACTATTATGATGAGACCTTACAGAAAAGGGCTATCCATCTTTGTGTAATCCACATGTTGATTTCCAATAGGCTTTCTATAAATTTTTTGCAAAAGATTATTACAGGCAGTTATCTTGACAATCATTCATACACGATATATCTGAAATTTAAAATTTACTAATGACCAATATTGATTGCCTTCAACATATAATTTATTAATTTATTCAATATTTAAAATTAAAATAATAATAATTTGTGTACATAAATTTATTCACACGTACATACACCTCAAGTGTGATTATTAAACCAAACTTATATGCAGCAACACAAAATTATTATTTAATTTGACATAGCAAACTCAAACTTATATGCAGCAACACAAAATTATTATTTTTCAATGTGAAATTGTTACTCTTTAAACTTTGTATATAACCTATATATGCAACTTATTGCTATTGAAAGGTTATTCTTTGATTTATTCGAAGAACAATTTAATAGGGGAAATTAATATTTTTATAGGAAATTTGCCAAAAAATAGAAAATTTCCTGAAAATAAAAATGTTAAACAGAAATTTAAAATTTAAATTTATTCCATTTATTGTTCAAATTTTTTAATATATAAAGGCAAATAACAATATAGCAGATTATCATGATATTTTCTATTAAAATTATAAATCAATAAATGATTTTTTTGTTACAATTAACTTACATATGTATATATAGCTCGTAATTATCTATTAATTTTATTTTTAATAATAAAATACTTAATATTATTTATTTAATTAATTATTATGAATTATTTCATTTAAATTTAATTATGCATGATATTTGAATTAAAAAAAAAAACATTTTCATGAACTATGTACACAGGCATTTCTCTTTGAGAAGTGATACGGAGTAGAGTGCCATTGAATCCCACGAGACAAGACTGAAACTTTATAATTCTCATTAAAAAGAAAAAAGACTGAAAATTTATGGCACGGGCTGAATTCGGCCTTGAAATTCAAAAAGGGCCGCCTGTCAATGGGCATGGCCCATTTGAGTATAGAGTTCAGTCATTATCGTGAAAATTATAATCCTTTTCTTCCTAATAAAGCATTTTGTAAAAGAACTCCAACAGCGCTGCGAATGTGAGGTCAGAAATTTCTTTGAACCACCTTGCAAACTTAATGGCATTTTTCTTAGGAATATGAAGTAAAAATTCCCCAAATTTTAAGTATTTTTATAAATTTATTCTGTACTTTTATTTAAATATTTGAAATTTTATAAAAATAATATTTATTCAGTAAATAAATTAAATAAAGTTTGAAGATAATGAATTCATATCCTGAAAACTTTATGTTATAAATTGATAAAAATAGAAGGAACCAATATATGGGGTTAGTCATCTCCAAATGTTTATTAAAATTAAATTAATATTTTCAAATGCTGAAAAATAACTGTAAATCAAGACTAAATATAAACACATTTTCTTAGAATAGTTTCTTGATAATAATTTGTTCATAAACAATTAGTTTGGGTTGGTCAAAACTCAATAAATCAAGCAAAAGAAAAAAAAAATCAAATGATGGTTTGACTGAGGTAACAAGTTGAATTTTTTCTTTTTTTCTTTTTTTTAGGTGTATATGTTAGATTGAATAAGCAAAAAGATAACTAAAGTCATAATGAATAATTGAAGTTTGATGGGTAGAAAAACAATAAGTATGTGAATGGCTAGTTAATTATAGGAAGTCTAAACAAAAAATAAATAAATTCAACCTATTGACTCTTATAACAGTCTTCCCAAAAATGGTGGCTCTTCAAAATTACGAATATATCCAAAGCAATGAGAATGAGTGACTAATGGAGATCAATAGATAGGCAAAAATTTGCTACTTAACTAATGAGAGATGAATTATAATTCACATAATCACTCATTATTTTTAGTTAATATTACTATAATATTTCTTGAAGACACTTTATATATATATATTTTAATTTCAACTCTAATTATTTTTTTATTATGTGTAGATAGTTAATATAGATAACTTTTTGGGAATAAATGAATTGCTGCTAAAAGTGTAATTGAGTCAAATCAAATCGAACATTATTAAGCTTAAGTTAGAGCTCAATTATAAAACTCAAGACTTGAGCTAGATTCAACCTAACAAAGTTTTATTTTTTAATATCGAAATCTGTTTGATAAAATACTTGAAACACTCAATTTTGATTAGACTCTATTCAACTACTTTTTTTTAAAAAAAAATGTTAAATTCAAATTGAATAAATTTAAATGTTTGATTGACTTGATATTTACATAAATTGACTAAAATATAAAGAATAATAGAGTAGATATATTAAAATTTGTCAAGTCATGTAATTTGATTCAAAAAATTACTCAAGTAATTTGAACTTAACTTGATTAATATTAATTCAATTTTGAGCATTTTTCATCTAATTTAAAGCAGTTTGCAAGTTATTTTAATTTATTTAGTTATATGAGTTTTTAAAATTAAAAAATAATTTTTTATTTTGAAAATAATAAGTTGAAGTGAAAATATTATTTTTTTTAAAATTATTTACTATTTCTTTTAATTTAGTCACATAAGTGGTAGAATGAAATTTCAATTCAATTATTTGATTTTAAAATAAGAATCCAAAAAAAATATGTATTAGAGATTGTTTTGCACGGAATCACTCATATGTGATGTGACTTTGTCAAAATAAAAATAAAAATATAATACAAAAAAATAATTATAAATATAAATAAAACGAAACGAAAAACATAATTCTGAACCCACAGCGATGTACCTTTGACAAGTACATGTCCCGATGATTTCATAAAAAAAAAAATACAAAACATTTTTCATTAAATGACGTGTCATATCTTTTACAAATTTTTTATTCTGCTTAATTACTAATCCACTCAGAATCATCCACGAATACAGAAGAAGATAGACATCAGCTTTTTGGGACACGTGTCATCGACAGAGCACATTTCCATCTAACCAGGAAAATGCTGAGCCACTAGAAACAGATTCTTTTTGGTTGCTTTGCCGCTTTGAAATCTTCGGTAGATGCTTCACACATGTGTGGTTGCTGCACGTGTTTACATGATCTGTGAACTGAACCGTAATGCAGAGGGTGGTGCGAGAGATGACTTTTAGCTTTGCCTTTTTGGGGCTTCGTGGGGCCTAAACACTAAGAATATGGGGCATGTGGGGTCCGAGCCCACGTGGGAGCTTGACATTAAATGTTGACATGGCTATCTGAAGGTTTTCTACTTTTTTTTTTTATTTTGTTTTAGTAACTTTTATGAGCTTTTGCAGATCTTGTTTTTTCCGCCATTTGATTGTGAACTAAGTAACTCGGCGATGAAAAAGGCTCACAGACATTCCTTTTTCCTTTTTTCGCCTTTATTTGGTGAGCTATGAAAAAGAAAGAAAAATTAAATAATAGAAATAAAAAGAAAAATAAAAAAATTTAATTTTTTCTATTATTTGAATGTTCTATTTATATAAGAGAGAATTTAAAATTCATTTATAAAAACATATAATTACAAAATGTAGATATATTTTTTAACCACTTCATTATGAAAGTA
This sequence comes from Omphalea diandra, assembly GCA_949677035.1. Taxonomy (NCBI): domain Eukaryota; kingdom Viridiplantae; phylum Streptophyta; class Magnoliopsida; order Malpighiales; family Euphorbiaceae; genus Omphalea; species Omphalea diandra. The sequence continues at coordinate 47,030 of CATIWR010525310.1, read as the reverse complement.
TATGATCTGAAAAAATAATAATACTTTTATAAATTTAAATCTTTCACACTTATCAATTTTTATTTCTCTTCATTTCTTTTTAGAATGAAAAAAAAATATTTATTGGTTTTAAAGCCTAAGTAAAAATTTATTTCTCTACATTTTTTTTTTCAGTTTTTAATCATTTTGCTACCCAAATAAAGACAATAACTTTGATTATCTTTCTTTTTTTTGAAACAAATAAAACTTCTAATATATCTTTATCTCCTCTTTTGTCCAATTGTTTGGTTGCTATTTCATTCTACGTGCTTGGTTTATTTTATTTATTCATTTTTTTAATCTAAAAAATTTAAATATTAATAATGTGATAACACATAAAGTAGAAAGGTGTCATAGTTCAGTTAATGAAGTTGTGAATATTTTAGAAAAATGGACCGGTCAATTTTGATTTGAAAAAGTTTTAAATGAAAATGAAATCTTAACTATAAAAATATCAGTTGATTATCCAAAAAATCGATTCATTAAAACTGTTAATCAAAATTTATATAAAAATATAGATTTTTTAATACAAAATTATATATATATATAGACGCACATGCAGACACATTTGATTCAGCTAACTGCCAGTTTCTATATATAATTTTGGTTAAAGAAAGAAACATAAATAGACAAAAGTTTAGAGAGGGGAGAAGGGAACCAAGCAAAAGATAGATACTCCTTCCTCAAATTTTTAGCAAGCCATCTAAGTGCATAATTATTATTTTTATCTATCAAACTAATCCTAACTCGTTGAAAACTAGAGAGTTTCTCTTGCTTGATGGATAACTGCCACAAATCCCAAAGATTCATAAAAAATTAACAACAATCTTATTGTCGCAAAATAAAACAATTAACCTTATAATCAATTTTTCTGATTTGATTTTATTTATTTTTTAAATTTTTTTAATTTATCAATTTTTTATTCACTCCTATTGGGCAGTGCTTTTTTCCCCCACATTTGACATATGTGAAGAGTTTATCAAGTTAATCAATAATTAGTAAACCATTAATCTTGTGATAAATGGTTGTTTTAAAGAGGTAATTTTCTAGAAGAATATATATTTTTAGTTTATGATTTAATCTTTTTTTTTTAAAAAATATATTAACATCATATTTTATTCGTCAATATTTTTGTTAATAAATGTGCTATGAATTCATTGTTATCTTTCATTATCAATATTTTATTATTTATTAACCTATTAAACAATTTGTAATAAATATAATAATTCTCAATCTATTGAGGAAATGATTATGAAATAATATTGAAAATTTTTTGCTTTTTTCATTCAAAAAGTTATTAATCTTTATTTAATTTCAGTTAAGAAAGTGGAATATTATTTTTTCATAATTTAAAATGGAAATCCATTGTCTCATGGCAACATGTGTTGCTACAATGTTTCAAGGATTTTGCAAGAAATAATTATAGTCACTTTTTTAGTATTAAAATGGGCAAAGCATCCCAAAAGTACACTAAATTTACCAAGCACACTATCTTTCAATATAAAATTGCTACCATTAGAATATATAATCTCTATCCACACTCAAACCACACCTTATTATTTTTGGAATATCTTTACAACACAATATTCTATTTGACAAAAAACAGTTGTTGATTTGAGAGAAAGAAAACAAATATTACTATGCAAGTCAAGTTGTTTTTTTTTTAAAAAAAATTATTATACTCATCTAGTTCATGATTTACCTGATAATATTAATCATTGCTTTTGAAAATGAATTAATCTTAGTCATTAACTATAATAAACTCTTTTTATTCCTTAACTTAATATATGTCGTTTAAGGTTTTTACATATAAATTAAAAATTGTATTTAATAAGTGTTATCATATAAGTAAAAAATTATATTATCTTTAATTAATTATCTCCAAAATTATTAAGCACCTAAAAAAATTATTATGTAAGAGATAAAAAGTAAAATTAAAAAATTAATTAATATTCATGAAAAATTATGACATATATTAAGAAATAAAAACTCTTCTATATTAAGGGACAAAAAAGAGTAATTTCTTATTATTTTAAATTTTAATTTAATTCAATGGCTCAGAAGTGTTAAATAAATAATACACACTAAGATGATTTTTTTTTTTTTTTAGAGAATTCCTCAAATGAATATCGCATTAAATTGTTCAAGTCCCATGTTGATACTTGATGTATTGGCAACACTATGCTTATGGGCATAGAATAAGATACGTTAAAGCCTCCAAAGCGGAGCGATGGGCCAACTTGCAATTTCATCCGCATATTATCCTAACCAACTATAAAAGGAAATTGAAAAAATAATAGCAATATCAAGGTTGGCGAGTTATTGGCGAGGAAAAGGAAATGCTGACTAGGACTGAAAGCAAAGAGCGGAAAATCAAAAAGAGAGAAAGAGGGAAACAAAAGAGAAGAAAAGAAAAGAAAATCTTTCCATCAAGGCCACAGACACAACTTGTGGCTGAGAATCAACCTTGTTGCTGACGTGGCAACACTAACCTGCCTAAATTGGATCGAAAACGTAGAACACACAACAACAGACTCAGAACACAACACAAACCCACAGATCTCTATTTCTCTCTCTAGAAAGTTTGCAGCTTTAGTGCCCTTTGTTTTAAAAAAAATTATATATATATGTATTTTTTCAGTTCTTTTTAGATTTATCGGTTTTATCAAAAATAAAAAGAAAGATATTTATAAATATAAAGAGAGGGAGATAAGCAGAGCAGCAGAAATGTCGGACCCGACAATCAAGCTATTTGGGAAGACGATTCCTTTGACAGAGATCACTCATGGAGGTGGTGGTACTACTAGCACTACTACTGCTGCTACTACGACTAGTACTATAAGTGGTGTTGATGATGATGGTCAAGATCAGGAGCGTCCATCTTGTGCAAGTTCTGGTCTTGAAGAGAGCCATACAAAAGGGGTTGGTGGAGAAGAAGAGAGAGAAAGTCATAAGGTAATATTTTGATTTGGTTTTTTTAGGATTTTGAGATTGACCCATTTGTTAGAAGGTGGGAGAATCAATGGGTTGGTTTTAGTTTTGGAGAACCATTTTAGCATCTTGGAATTGATTTAGTTCAGGATAAATTTTGATTCTCTTGGAGATTGCGGGATTTTATATGATTAATGTATTTTAAGGAGCTAGATAATTTATTCACTGTAAAATTAAAATTTAATTGATTGCCGTTCGATTAGTGATGTTTTTTTTTTTTTGACAACATGGATATAGATCTTAGATGGTCTTACTTCTTCCGTTGATATCTTAGCTCAATAATTCGTCTTCTTCTTATTCGTCTTGTGCTCTTTTTAAAATTTGGCTGATATTTGAAATCATATAATATGAATTTCCTGTAGTTATTTTTCCCGATTTACTGTGTAGCTGTTATCAGTCTACCCTTTATAATTCAAGTTCAAGTTAGGCTTTCTAATGTTGCATAGTTTCCGCGGCAAATATTTCAGTGAGTTATGCTTGCCTCAATGGGCGCATGATTATTTGTTATTTTGCTTACTTCCTTGCTGTCAGCAGCTAAAATACTTTATATTCTCTGGATCAATTTATATATGTCCATAGATTCTTATGCAAAGTGACCACCAATTGAATTGCTGTTACAGCCTCCATTAGGTTCTACTTAAGTTGGAGGAAGGAAAGGACACTGATCTTATGCTTAATGGCCAATCCAATGCGTTAAAACTCATCTTATTTCCATGTATTAGGTTCATTATTGTGAATAATAGCTGCTTGAATCTTGACATGCCTTCTTTTATGAAAGAGGAAATGTCTCAACCTTGATTTGCCAAAATCTGTCCATTTTGTTCATTCCGGGAGATTGAAAATAAGGAGAGCAGGTACTAGTAGGAGTCAATAGGGGCAACATCCTAATAATTGAACTAGGCTGTTATTTGGTGGAATTGAGATGAGATTGAATGTTAGTGTCCCGTAAACAACCAAGCTTGGTAGTTTGCTCGTTCTATTCTTGTGTTTCATTTGGATTGCAGCTTTGACTTATGGCATATCTTCACCAGTGTGAAAAATTATTATGTTGGTTTTTGTTTCTGTCGGTATTAGTTGAGTTAAAATGATGTCTCCATGTAAAAAAGAAAAAAAGTTAACTGCCATTTACTTTCTTGGGAGTTAGATTGATACATAATTGTTTTTCTCAATTATCATTTTGATCAAATTCAGGATGCAGTGGGAGAAAAACCAACTAAGAGTAAACAGGAAAATGGGGCCCCAACAGTGACCTCAGACGAGTCATCAAATCCAGATGCAACCTCAGAGATAAGTGAGAACCTTAAAACACCTTCTGTTGAGAAAGAGAGTGCCACAGTAAAGACTTCAAAGACAGAGGAAGAGCAGAGTGAGATAAGTAATTCACAAGAAAAGACCCCAAAAAAACCTGACAAGATCCTTCCATGCCCACGCTGTAATAGCATGGACACCAAGTTTTGTTACTACAATAATTACAATGTGAATCAACCTCGACATTTCTGCAAGAATTGCCAGAGATATTGGACAGCTGGGGGGACAATGAGGAATGTACCTGTTGGTGCTGGTCGTCGTAAAAACAAGAATTCAGCATCTCAATATCGTCACATAACTGTATCTGAAGCTCTCCAGAATGTTCAAACTGATCTTTCAAATGGTGTCCACCATCCTGCGTTGAAAAGTAATGGAACAGTCCTCACTTTTGGCTCAGATACCTCTCTCCATGAATCAATGGCTTGTGTGTTGAATCTTGCTGATAAAACAATGCAGAATTGCACAAGAAATGGGTTTCATAAACCTGAAGCATTAAGGATTCCAATTTCTTGTGGAGGTTATGAAAGGGATAACAATCATTCAAATGGATCTTCAGTCATGGAATCAACTCCGAAGGGTGAGGCGAGCAAAAGTGGGTCACAGGAGGCAGTCATGCCAAATTTTCAGGGCTATCCACCTCAAATACCATGTTTTCCAGGCACTCCCTGGCCTTATCCTTGGAATTCAACACAGTGGAGCTCTCCAGTACCCCCACCTGCAGCTTTTTGCCCTCCTGGATTTCCTATGCCATTCTATCCTACAGCTGCTTATTGGGGTTGTGCTGTTCCAGGCACTTGGAATATGCCTTGGATTCCTCAGTCATCTTCTCCAAATCAAATTGCATCTAGTTCCGGTCCTAACTCTCCAACCTTGGGGAAGCATTCAAGGGATGAGAACATACAGAAACCAAACAATTCTGGAGAAGAACCAGTGAAAGAAAATAAGGCTGAAAAATGCCTTTGGATTCCAAAAACATTGAGGATTGATGACCCTGGAGAAGCTGCGAAAAGTTCCATATGGACAACACTTGGGATTAACAATGACAAACCTGATTCAATTGGCGGGCGAGGACTGTTTAAGGCCTTTGAATCAAAAGGCAAAGAAAAGAATGCTACAGCTGAAACCTCCTCAGTATTACAAGCCAATCCTGCAGCATTGTCTCGATCACTCAAATTCCAAGAGGGCTTGTAATTGGGTAACTTACAGACTTATAATTTGTTCCTGGGGGTGCAAAGATATTGGTGTTATTTGAGCTGACAAGCTTTGTAAACTAAAGGGTAATATTCGATTCACAAGCCTCATTTGCAAGTTTCAGTTCTCATTGCAGTTATCTTCAGAGGAAGAGCGTAGGAGAAGAAAGCCATCCTAGCTTAGGAGAAGTAGCTTTATTTATGTTTTGCTTGGATGCCAATCCAGGCAAGTGCTTTTTTGTTTCAGTTAGATGGTTTGCCAATTTCATATACATATTTATTTATATATCAATGGCGAGAGAATGAGAGCTCAGGATAAAGTTGAGCTTGTGTAACCATAGTCCCATTTGTACCAAAATAAATTTGGGAAATGAAATTCTAGCTTCTTTTTGTTGGCATTTGTTCTCCTTAATTAACCAATGATAGAATATTTTGTCCAAGACTTCTTGGAAAGGCCAAGATATAACGCCATAAGAATATCATAGATTTTCTTATTCTAGAAAATTTGGAAATGAATATCAGATATTGATAATGTCAACTGTCATCAGCTACACCAGAGCTGCTTTTAAAATAAATGCAGCTTTCTTGTCATTATACAGCGGCAATGGCAGGCCATAGAGTCGAAGACTGTTCCTGTGTCCATTTACATGGAAAAAGAAAAAAATAATAATAATAAAGAAGAAAATATCAAAAAATGCAGTAAATTTTAAATTGAATGAAGCCAACCAAAGGTGTGAATATAGGCCATGCATATATATAAACATGGGACAAGTAAGTGGAGGCTAGATGGAAAGACGGAAAAGTTGATGATGTAGGCCCTTTACGTTTCAGATAGACTTCAATTCTTATCACAAAAGACCAGGCAACTTTCATTGTCTTTATGCTCAAAGAACCCAAACAACTAGCGCCAAAAGGTAGCAAGTTTATCATAAAGTTTTCCTTCCTTTACTCTTATCTTCTTCTTTGCTTTTATTATTATTTTTTCTATCTTTTTGTTTTTCTTTAATTATTTAAGCTTAATCACATACCCAAAAAAAAAAAAGAAGAAAGTAAATCGTTACCCTGAACATGGATCAGGCAATGCTTATCAAACCCATATCTAATTTAACAATTTAAGATCAAAGCCTTTTGTCATTTTATCCCGTCTGCTTGATTATGAAATTGCTTATTTAACTGACAATGTGATAGATTTGGTCTATCTATCAAAATCAAACCCCATGTGTTTCCTTGATAAATTGGGCCAGCAAAAAACATTTCAGATATCCTGTGTCATTATTATTAGGCAAAGATACTATTTTTGTGTGCCGCGAGCTAGCTGTTGATGGGGCCTAATGCACGTGATGCCATTAAGCCTCTTGGCGTCTTTCTCTCTGCCTTTCCCTTTCTTTCCGTTGTGTCCTTCTCCTTTCCCTTTGATGAAGGTAAAAAGGAAAGGAACCCATCTTCACCTGCTTCTTTTGTTTCGGATTAATTATTATAAATTTCATGTCGTAATTAATTAAATTATTTCTCATATTTTAAATATTAATAAAATCATCATTCTCATTTATTTTATTATACTATATCATTTTCGTGAAAAAGAAAATAATTTTTTCATTAATAAAAGGGTTAAAAGTCAAAAAAATCAAATATATCATTAATGAGTCTTCTTCTTCCTCTCATTTTTCTTTTTTTAATTCTTTTTTTCTTTTTCTCCTCTCACTGCCACATTAACATCGACAACCTAGATGGAGTTATAGTAAATATAAATCTTTATTAAATTGTTAATATTGTTGTACTTTACGCAATTAAAAAAGTCGATTTTGCTGTTGATGTGTTGAATTGCATGGATGATGGATTTAATGTTATTGATGAAAATATTTCTTCTTTATTGCTGATTGATCATTATTTTTGTCTTCTCCATCTTTATCTCTGCCATTTCTTACATCATTATTATTTTTCTCATATTTTTTTTTATATTTTATTGACAAATTTTCTAAAATTTTCTAGTTAGATAAAAAGAAATCACACCGATGTTTCATAGTATTCTTGGGTTAAAGATGGCTAGCTCAGGATCTTGTGGTTCAGTCTCTGCAAAATAAATGAGAGGAAATTTTTTGACTCATCCTCTTCAAGACAAAAATTTCTAGTTAGATAAAAATAAAATCACATTGATGTCCCTTAGTCTTCTTAGGTTGGAAATAATTGGCTCGGGATCTTCTGGTTCGGTCTCTATAAGATAAGTGAGAGGGAATCTTATGGTTAGCAAGACAGACGGTAGCCTATTGCCATAAATCCATTTTGATATTTAAGTTAGTAAGTTTGCTTGAGAAATAAAGTATGAATATATGTGAATAGAATAAATGAAATATCATATGGTGATCCTTTATATAATGATCATGATAAATTGTTTCCATGAGACTTTAATTTTTGATGAGTACTATATGGGCTGAGCTGATCTTGGATTGATTATGTTCTATTACATGATATTATATAATTGAGTTGGCCTTATGTATGAGTGGGTCTGGCCCATTCCGGTCAAAATAATGTCAATTATATATATATATATATTAACTTTCGAGTTTAATAATAAATCGGCTCTTGAATTGATAAGTCAAATATCAATAAACCTAAGATATTGAATAAACCTAAGATATTGACTCATAAAATTAATTATTAATTTTAAATATAATTTGAATATTCATTAAATAAATGAATCAAATTTGAATACATTTTTATTAAATCTAACTTTTTTTTATCATTATTAAATCTAACTTTGAATAGCTGGCAAATAGACTTATACTCAATTATTGATACGACAAAGCATCACAACATAATTAATTGACATTAAGTTGTACTAATAAACTTTCCTTACAAATTTTTTTTTTTAAAAAAATACTCGAGACTCTTTGCAAAGTACGGCTAAACCCTTGGCATTAGGGATTAACAGTCAACCCTCGAGCGTATTAATTAATTTCCCATTTGGTTGTTTTTTATCCCACTAAGTTATAGAAATAAGGGATAGTGCAAGATGACTCTGAGATCCATTATCCTAATGATGTTTAAATCAAAGCATATCATAATAAAAATGATGCTAAAATAAGAATATTAAGCCTCTAAAAACCCAATTAATTAATCAAACGTGGATTGCATTAAGCTTTGCCTTTACAGACACTTGCATCTTGGCTTTCCCGAGCTAAGTTCAATAACACGTAATTTAATTAATTATATTTGACCTCTAAAGTTGTGTGCCTATAACCATGAACTGTATTTATTTATTATTATTATTAGTAGTATTATTTTATATCTTACCATATAATTAAATATTTAATTATAAAGACAAAAGAGTGCAATTTAAAATTTGGAAGCCTATGTATATAACTTTTATAGGTTATAATGGTGTGCTTCCCATTCAGGGCACATGGAAGGCATTCTATGAATTTCACATGCACAGCCACTCATGCATGTGCACTATAAGAGCATTTTTAATAGTATTATTTAAAATAAAAAGTATATTTTAGATAATAAAAAGTATCTCAACAAAATTTTAAATATAAAAACATATTTATTCAAGTCTAATGAATTATTTATATTTCACTTTTCATTTTATTTTATCCTATAAAAGTATTTAATGTTAATTTATTTTATCTTATAAAAACATCTTTGAATATTGCAGAAAGAGAGAAATTTATTTTTTTAAGAAATAAAGCCAATGAAATACATGATAGTCATTATTAATATGTATGAAAAACTAAATTGTATTAATTATATTATATAGTAGAGAATGAAACTTACTCTCCAATCTAAAATTTAGAGATAGAGAGTGAATTGAAATCTTATTTTTTTCAATTAGTCTTTATAATAAAGAGTTTAAGTTGAATGAATAATAAATTGAAAATACTTTAATATAGTGGTACTATTAAGTTAGCTAGAGTTAATCCGATGCAATGCAAACATAATTTAACATTAAAATATGCGAATTATCTGATCAATAAAGATTTAAATTTAAATTTTTCTTTTTAATTTAAAAATAAAAATTTGACTAGAGTTAAAATATTGCTCTTTATATTATTTTTACTTTTATATTTAATCTTATTTTATTAACTTTGTTTAAATCTTAAATAAAAAAAAAAAAAGACAAGTGATCATACATTGTTTGGGATGCATGTTATGTCAAAAATTTAAATTTGCATAAGTGGAGAGAAAAATGAAAATTTTATCCTATTACTTGGAACAATAGTGATTATAATTAAGTAAAATTCTTTCAAATTAACTAATAAAAATAAGTCATGTGTTTATATTGTGAAGTCTTTCGCAAAATATAATATTTTCCTATTAAAGCAGTGCTATACAATATAACAAAGACAATGCGAAATGGTACTAGTGTCTCGATGATGATTTATGAATTCATTTAACGAAAATACTTAAATTTAAATCGCAATAAAAACAGATTTCACTAGATATATGTAGCTGTGATAAACAAAATTTTATTTTCAACTTGAAGTAACTAATTACACGTTCTTTTTTAGAATAGCAAAAAATATTTTATTTTATAAATAATTATACAATATTTATAAAAAAATAAATTGAATATAAAAATGAAATTTTAACACTACTAATAATGACATATTGATTTAATCCTGAAATTATGATTCTATTTTTATTATAAATTTTTTTGATAACCCTATTTTTTATTAATTATGAAGATTTTTATCAGATATAATGTTATAGCGTGATATGAATTGAAATTTATATAATATATCAGAACAAATATGAGAGATCATGTTTAGTAATATATTATTATGCACTATTAACAATCAATAGAACTCTTAAAAAAAAAAGTAAAATTTTTCACTAAAAGACAAAATAATAAATCTAAAATAAAAATTTTCAAAATAGAATAAAATAAAACTATGAAAATAAGATAAAATAATTCACTTTATTAAAAAATATAAAAAAAAGTTTGTCACTAATAAAATACAACATTGATGACTCTAAAATATCAAAAAAAGTTTTCAGTTTCCAGTCTCAATTAACTAATTGCATGTTTCTCACTTTTATCAAGTAATATATATATGTATAATACCTGCATAAAGAAGATGAATATGTATAAGTATAACCATCCACTAAATGAAATGTCTCAATCCAACTTAATTAGAGAGTAGCAAACGAGGATAATTTTAATGATTAAGGCTTGAAAAATGCCATATTATCATCTCAAGGGCAAGGGATTATCTCATGCATGACACCATGTTTGCAACCTTCAATTAGTATTGTCTTAATTAACATTCTCGTAGTCACCACATTTTGCTGTTCAATCATCAGAAAAACAACTAATTTCAATATAAAGTATAATATGGTGTGAAAATAATTCAGAAATTAATAAAAAGGGAAGTTAGCTTTATTTTTAATTTGGTTTTATTCTATGTTTTTTTTTATTATTATTTGACTTGTTAAAGTCATACCTATAATTATGCCAAACAAAATGCCTAGTCAGTCTGTCTGTCTGGCATTTAATAAGTAAACTTATGTACTTTAAAATTTCTTTTTCACGTGGAAATTGATTGTTTTTAAGATAATAAAAGTTGACATATGAAAAAATATATTATATTGCATAATAAATTTAATTTACTTCAAACTCCCATGGATCCCTTGGAACTGAAGGTTAAGCCTTATTTGATTTAATCCACTCATTTCATTTCAAGGGAAATAATTTTCTGAAAATGTTATTTTTAGGAAATTATTTTTTAATAAGCTTAATTTTTCATTCATATATATATTTTTTCTTTGAAAATATATCAACATCCTAGTTGAATTTACTTGCCAACTTTCAATAATATGTACCATATATATTATATTATCACTAAATTATTAACACAGATAAATTAATTATATAAATATTTAAAAATGTCTATTAACATTTTCAAGAAAATTTCATTTTTGACTTTCTTTTAGTAATTGAGTTACTTTTTCTTAAATAAAAAATTACAAAATTAAAAAATATATTCTAATTTATTATCGAAAGATATGTTTTTATTAAATTAAAATTCGTTTAAAATATTATTAGGACTAAATATTACATAATATTAAAAATAGTTTTATTTTAGAGATTTGGGGCTACAATCAATATATTCTACCGGTTATAAGCTATTTTCCTATTTAATTTTATTTTTTAAATAAAATAAGTCTTTTGGTGGCTTTAGATGAATTTTTTTAGTAGTATAGATGATATATTATTAAATCTCATCTATTGAATTTATTTTGAATAATTACATAAATTTCAGTACATGTTACACTATAGTATTATATCTGATGAGATCTCCATAACTAATAAAGATACAAAAGTTATTGAATAGTGAAAATATAAGCATGATTTCAAAACTAAATCAATATGCTATTATTAGTAGTATTGAAAATCGATTTCATATTGTTAGTTATAGATTATAAGAATATTTTCCTATATAAATATCACTTGACTATTTATGAATAAAAATATTTCTATTATTTTAAAAAAAAATCATTTACTAACATGGAATGTGAAACAAATAATATTTTTATTATACTTTTTTGTATAAAAAGAAAAGAAAAATTATAAAAAATTAAAAATAAGATTGATTTTCAAATATAGCACAACTTTTCTTTTCTATCAATTAATTACCCAGATTTTATTTTATTTTTTTAAATTTATCCTTTAGTTAAATATCCAAGTCCCTTGGTTTTTTAATTAATCTAACAAGATGTAGAATCAACTTTTATTTCTAATTTAAATAATATTTTTATTTTTTAAATAAAACAGATATAATTTTTTGTCAAATAATATAAAATATGATTTTTTATTTTATTAATAGAAATTAGTTATGATTATGAAATAATAAAAATTAAATTTAAATTATCAAGAAACTTGAAAAATCAAAATCAACTAAATTTTTAATAGTCTAGAAAATTTTCTTACGTTCTTTAATCTAAAATAAATATTTAAAAATTAAATACTTAATGTTTTATTTTTATTAATAATGAATTCCAATAGCACTGATTTTTAGGTCTTCTTCATGTGTGACACATATTTAATTCATTCTCGAGCTATTTAGATCTAATTTTTTTCAAGCAATATAAAAAATTAATTCTTTATATTTTATTAATAAAAAAATTATAATTTTAAAACAGTAACAATTAATTTGAAAATTTTCAAGAAACATGAAAAAATTAAAATCATCTGAATTTTTCTAATCTCAAATTTTTTTTTCAGTCTTTACTCTCAACTCAAATAATATAATATTTTCTAATTTATTAAAAATTAAAATATAATTTATTTCCTTCGCTTAATTATTAAATACTCATCAAATCATTTTCGAGAATTAATTCAATTTAATTCAAACAATAACTATTTATAAAAACTTAGTATAACCAATACATAACGTTATCATTGGAATCAAATCTAAAAATATTAGTTATATTGATGTTTATAAATAAGTGTTGTTTGAATTAATTTTTAAAAAAATTTAATATTAAATATTTTAATAAATAAAAGTGAAAAACATATTTTAGGTCTTGGTAAATTACAAGAAATATTATATTATTTAGATTGAGAAAAAATTAAAAAAATTTCTAGATTGAAAAAATTTAGTTGATTTTAGTTTGTTTGAGAGTATCTTGAAAATTTTTGAAATTATTTTTTGTTATTTTAAAATTATAAATTTTTATCAACAAAAAAATACAGAAAATTAATTTTTTATATTACTTGAATAAAATTAGATTTAAATAGCCTAAAATGAATAAATTTATAGTATACCTAAATTGGATTTAAAATCAATGCTATTCTAATTAATTATTGAGAATAATAAGATATTAAGTATTTGATTTTGAATATTTTATTTTAAAATCGAAGAAAAGTTTGAAAAATTTTCTAGACTATGAAAACTTCGTTGATTTTATTTTTTTAAGTTTCCTGAGAATTTAAATTTGGTTTTTATTATTTTATAAATTATAAATTATTTTTATTAATAAAATATAAAAATATATTTTTATATTGATTGACAAAAAATTAGATCTATTTAGCTTAACCAATAAAGTATTATCTTAAGTAGAATCAAAAGTTAATTTTAGATCTAATTGGATTAGTTAAAACAATCTGGAGATTCAAATATCTCATAAATTTAAAAAAATAATGTTTATGCACGTTATTAATAAAAAAATAAGAATGATGACATATTTAAAAATTATGGTTAATTTTGAGTTTTTTTAAGTAATTTACCTAAAAAGAAAAATTAATTAAGTAACATTTGATTCTTCGTTTCAGCCAATCACATGCATTAGTTTAGGAGTGATTCGTCAAATGGGCTGACACAGCATGAAACGGACAAAGCCCTCCCTAACCACCTAGTAATAATAATGTGGAAACGAAAGGAATAATTTTTTTTTTCTTTTTAGAAAAAAAGGTAATGAAATCAGCTGCAGCTAATAATCAGACTGGAAAATAGAACATAATAATTACAAATAAATAATAGATTTTAGTCTAGTTCTATCAAAATCTCTCTTTTTTTAGTACACGAAAAATATTTAAAAAATTAATATTTTTTTATCAAAATTTAAATTTTAAAATTTATACACTAGGAGATGTATAATTAAATATCCAATAATTAACTGAATAATATTAAAATCTATCTTTAAAGTTAAAAATTTAATGAATTCCAATGCCGTTGAAATTGATTTAACAAAAATTTAAAAAGTTTATAAAATTAATTAAGAAGATTACCTCAACTAGTGTATAGGATTCTCAATCACTGACTTATATATTTTTTTTTTAAAAAAAAAGTTTCCAACAGCTTATGTCTATAAGCGAACCTTTTTAATTTTCTGCAGAAACAAAATATTGTGTATAAATAACATCTCTTATCAAACTTAAATAAATACGCACAATTTGATAGGTACTGCGCTATATGCACGGCTACCATATACACACAGTATTTAATAGGTATTAAAAAGTATCATCCTTGGATCTGTAGCTGAAGAGGCGGTTTCCTAGAAACCCAAAAGCTGTCCATAAAATCTACTCTCTGCCCATTTCCCAGAATTGTGCAAGAAATGATGGGTCGGTCTTGTTTTTTCAGGTTTCTTCTCGTTTTGAGTCTTCTGGCCCTCTCCTTCTCTCATGGTAATACTGCAAGTTCTTGGCTTTTTTTTCCTCTCTCTTTTGTTATAGGAGTTGCTTTCATTTTCTTTTCTTTAGTGCTGCTGTTGGATTCCTTCTTGTGGTTCTGACGCACTTGGTATCGTGAATTTTTTAAGGATTTGGTCGAATAATGATGGAGACAGTTGAAGTTGGAGATTCCAAGGTTCAAGCAGAGGTTGGTTTCTCCGTTTCTCTTTCTTTTTTCTTTTTTTTTTTTTTCAATGATAATGATGAAATTGTTCTGCGTTTGTTTTTCCAGGAAATTGTAGGAAAAATAAGGGAGATGAATGAAGTACTTATGGACTATCAATTGAATCCAGAGCCTAACATTAATTCCAAAACTGGAGCAATACCTCCTCCTCAAGGTTGATTGAAGATTAATTAAATTAAAGATGCTATTGTTTTCTGTTTGTTTTTGGTTTCTTTTTCAATTTCTGTGTTCTTGTGAAACAAGTCCAAAAAAAAAAAAAAAGGAAAAGTGGTTTGATAGCGTTAGATTTCAAGTTGATTAGTGTTCCCTTGCCAAACTGTAATTTGTCAATAAGATGCTTGAATGCTATCCCTTTCGGTTTCTTTTTATATGTATTTAAAGTTTTTGTTTTTTTGGTTATTGCATGAGTATTTAAGTTTAATTGTGAGAGAAAATAATTGGACAAAGAGTCACTAGGCTCCGGAAACTTGTATTCAATGTCTAATAAAGCCCAAATTAATCTTTTTGGCCAATTAAGCACAAAACATTTCAATATGGTTCAAAAAAAAATCCAATTTATGCCAAAAAATTTTAAATCTATTGTTCATATTTTTAAATAATAAAAAATATTAAACAATTTCAGAAACTAAGAAATTTGCTCTAATCCAACTCGCACACTAATAAAATTTACTAATAAAAGATGGGCCAAGATACTGATAAAATTACTCTATTCTAACTTAAGGAATACTTTATCCATATTTGTCCCAAATCTAATTAATACTACTTAAATTCAAATTTATTTTAATTTTTAATTAAAATATATAATACTAATTTTATGAATTGTAAAATAGTAATTTATAATTTTATAAATCCATTATCCCATAAAATAATCTAATTATCTTATTTTTATAATAATATAAAATATTATTCATAATATTATATCAATATTTATTTTTATATTTCATAATTTATATCAACAGATTTAGGTAATGGGTACTCCAAGCACTAAACAGTATCCTATCCGAACTCTAATCGATGGTTATTTTTGAAATTCATCTCTGTTTCGAACTCTTCTACAAATACTAAAGCCTATATAATCAGATTGAGTAGAGATGAATACCCAAAATAATGATAAAATTGCCATCCTTACATACAAGTGCAATTACGAGTGGTTTCGGCCTCTTGGACAGTTCTCTTAGGCCACTAGGAATGCCCAGGCTTTAAGCCGGCCCCTTTACCCGGTCTTGGCCTGGACTTTCGAGCTTGAGCCGTAAGTTCTTTATGGCCTTGGTAGCCATCAAGCAAAAAGAAGAGAAAAGGGCCGTAACAAGCTTACCCTTTGCCATTCCTGTTGCCACTGCATTGCCATTGTTACCATCAAATATTTCTTTTTTAGGGAACCAAATGACTGCAAAAATTAGCATATAAGTTGTTATATGAATTTTATTTCTACAATTAATTATATATTTATATATATGCAAATTGCATTTTTATTACCTTTCATTTCTATATATATCTTTAACTTGACCTCAATTCTTGTTTTTAATCCCTTTTAATATTGAAGGAGGTGATGTTTGTATTTTATATTTTGTACATATTATTTTGGAATTAAAATATAAAATATAATTTGCGAATTTAGTATTTTATCTTTATTTTATGATTAAGTTAAATTTAATTTTTGTTTGCCATAGAAGATAGGAGAAAAGTCTAAATTTAATTTTTGTTTGCCATAGAAGATAGGAGAAAAGTCCTAATGAAAACAATGAGAAAGAGAAATTACAGGGCCTGTGCAAGTTAATTGCTCAAAAAATCAAAGAAAATTGACTTGAAAAAATGTGCATGGCGTGTTATCAAGGCCGTGTGGTTCACCTGGAAGCAGTCTTTTTGGTCAAGTTGCACAGCCCGATGTCAAAGACCGTGCATTTTTCATGTTCTTGTTTTGTAAAACTTTCTAATTTGATTTTAGACAAGCTATGGAATAAATACTCTTTATTTGGTCTTCTAATTGGAGGATGGTTCCAAACAATAGTTTTTTACATTAGAAATATGCCAAACAAGGTAAAATAACAATTTTAAAGATTAAAGGCAACTTGAAATTCTCTGGTTACAAGTTGTTGTGTTTAGGAAGATTCTAAACTCTTGATCTTTCTAATTATTTTGATTACCATTCATATGCACTTATTTATTTTAATTTATTTTTAGTTAATATTATAAGTAGCTAAATTTTTATTTTAGGAGTTAGGATATAATCCTTAACTATTTTATGATTATTAATATTGATTGATTCTGATTTTGGTTCATGATTAGTAATTTTGATTTAACAATTATATGCTTAATGTCTTTTAGTATTAGAGCTCAATATTTGCATATTTAATGTATTATGTGTAGTTTATCAAAAAAAAAAAAAAAAAGGGTATTATATGAAGAAATGAAACTGAAAGCATAGAAGTAGTTCATCACTTGTTAAATCTTAGATTGTTGTGACTTATAAATAAATATAGTTCTTTGAAATGATAACAAAATTAGCTATAAAATCAACCTATTATCAAAATCTTGGATTTATGGACCTCTTTTTTTTTTTTTGGCTTTTTAACTAAATAATCTAAGTGGTCAAAAATTAATCTCTCTCTTTTGATTATCTTCTATGTCGTTATTATTTTCTTGAATAAAATCTAAATTTACGTATTGAGTTTGTTTAGTTTTATTTCTTTAGATATAGAGATTTTATATGTGTTTTATTTTATTTTTTCTATAAATTGTTTCAAATCTGGTTGAATTTTTATATCTAGATATTAGATTTGTCGTTCATGCATTTTCATGGATACACATCTAACTTTTTGCATTTGCTTTTTTTTTTATTTTTGTTAATTTTTTTGAGAATTATATTTTTTTTCTTCATAAAATATCGTTTTCTCTTTATAAGAGTTTTATTTCTTATTGATCTGAATTTTCAAGTTATCAAACTAACTCGAAGATCATCGAGTTGATTTATGATTTGGTAATCACTGAGTTGAGGTTATTTCTGCCGAGTTGTAATTTCAAGTGCTAAGTTAAAAATTTGTTTTCTCTTTCTAAGAGTTTTATCTCTTATTGACATGAATTTTCAAGTTATCAAACTCACTTAAAGATTATTGAGTTGATTTGTGATTTAGTAATCATTAAGTTGAGAGTTCTTTTTGCTGAGTTACAAATTCAAGTACACAATCATTTTTATTAGAGAATATTATAAACAGGTTCCATTTTTTCTATATTTTTGTACTTCTTGATGTATTATTATTGTTGTTATCATCATATTTGTAGATCAAGTTGTATAATTTATTCATTCTATGGATAAAGTTCATATTTTCCTTAAAAAAAAAAAAAAAATCCTGAATTTATGAATCTGAACTGGTGGTTATAGGCTTTCAGCCCCTCTCTCTACCCGGTCTACATTTTAGTTGAGATTTTACAACTATAAATTTTAGTAAGGAAGACAAAAATTATCTGAAAATGAAGTTCTCATTCAAGTTTGCATTTTTCTTTTTCCAACAAATTAAAATTTTTTAGATTTACGTCATTGTAAAGAAAAATGAATGTAAAAAGTAAGAAAGAGAAGAATTATAACTAATAGTCTCTCCTTTTCATATAAAAGAAAAAGCATTTGGTTTGAATTTAATATCATATGAAATATATAAAATACGATACCAATAGTTAATGGTTTTTGCTCCATGGGAGAGGTAAAGAAATATAGAGACGGAACGTTTGACCAGAAATTTCAGGTACTCTTCCGACTTCCCTTCTCTCAAGTTAGAAAAAAACTTAGTTTTGGTAATGTGCGAACAGATTTAATTAAAGGACATGAACAACTGAGCTGAGCTGAGCTGAGCGTTTTCCACAAGTTTTCATTGATTGACCATTTTTTTTTTCTAACTTACATATAGGTCCAAATACTTCAGTTCATATACAAAATTAGTATATTATAGGTCCAAATACTTCAATGATATTTTAAAAATTAAAAAAAAAAATTATGATAAAGTAATAAAAAATTATTTTTAACATATAAACTTCAAGTAATATAATGTAATTTTTAGAAAATTTTAAAATTTTTTATAAAATTATATACTTTTAAATTGAATTGATTTGATTTTCGATATTGATCTATTTTTTTGATTTAGACTAATTTTTTAATTGATTGATTTTTAATATTTAATTAAATTAAGTCATTAATCAATTTTTAATTTTAATGATTCAATTAGCAAATTTGATTTCGAAAACATTACTTAGATAAAGACAAATAAAAATAAAACATGCAAAGTTTTCTTAGAGAATAACTATTTAATGGTCTCTGTCCTTAAAGAATATCAGACTGCGTTAAATAATTTTTTTTTTTTTTTAAAAAAAGGCAGCTTGACCTTTTGTTTTTTGGTTTTTCCCCCTTCTAAAGAAGGCTCCTACTAAAATTTGCCATCAAGCAGGAGCAGAGAAACTTCCCTGTCATTTTATAAAATACAGGGATGGTGACTATTTACCTTCTCCGAATGAACCTGCTGGCTGCTACTTCATCACACTAGCACCTTCCTCCACCTCCTTTGAAACGTTTGACCCTTCCATGCGTTCAAATATCAACTATAAATAAACCCTTCTGCAATTCTAATGCATTGACAAATCCCTGTAGAATATTTCTGTCCTTCTCTTCTGGGTTGAAATCATTTCATTTCCTTTAATTGGAGGAGAACTTAGCCTTCTATATTCATTTCTTGCATAGATATAACTACTCATGGCTCAAGATCAATCAGGCTACCTCCTAAACAGGCTAAAAGAATCATATAGTGAGATATTCTTTTCATTGGTTAATATTCTATTTCGTAGTGTGTTTTTCAATAAATTCAGTCGCATACAAAAAATTTTCTTTAGATTTTGGTTCTCTATCCGATCCCAACTTACCTTTGGTGACTCAAAGGTGTGGGAAGACAACAAGAACCGAGGTTCTGAGTTGTCCAACAAGCAGCGTTACTTCGACAAAAGAAGAGATGATACGAGCCTCCGCGTAGAAGAGGTGGAGATGGTGATGGGAAAATTAGGACTTTTTTGCAGCCCAGAAAGCGAGAAGCTTAATGAAATTGTGGGTGCTAACGGGTTTTTGCATCTGTTTGATGAAAAGGAGCCAAGCATAGATGAAATAAAGGAGGCTTTTGATGTTTTCGATGAGAACGGAGATGGATTTATTGATGCGGTGGAGTTGCAGAGAGTCCTCCATTGTTTGGGATTAAAGGAAGGAATTGAGCTGGAAATCTGCAGAAAAATGATTACAACCTGTGATGAAGACAAAGATGGAAGGATAGACTTCAACGAATTTGTAAAATTCATGGAGAACATGTTTTCTTAAACACAGTAAACGCCAAAGAAATTTTAAGTTCTGCAGTTCTTTTTTCCTCAATTCTCTCTCTCTCGGTCCCTTTTTTTTTTGGCCCCCTATGTAATATGAATGTCTAAAAATAGAAAAAGTTAATATAGAAAATGATTCACTTGCCAATTCTTTGATATAACATTTTTACATCAGAGATGCTACATGTCCATGTCCAAACTCCTGGAGTTGGGGAAACTCGGTCGTGCATTTTATTCAGGCAAGTTAGTGAATTAGACTCTGCTTTAGTGATTCATTGACGAGCCAAAGCTGGATGACTTGAAACGAATTAACACTTCATTCTCAGTTTCTAAGAACGAGATCAACAGAATTTTGAAGTAAATATAAAAATGCAAATGCTACAGATGTTTGATTTGAAAGACTTACATAATATCATCCATATGGGGACCTCCAGCGGGTTCAATACGACTCAGATTCCCATGAAAACTAACATGGTCTCAGCAATCCGTACCTTGTCTAACACGTCATTTTCTGTCTATCAGTAGAATTGATTAATACATTAGTTATCACCAGTAATCTGCACAAGAACACCGCCCATCTTGAAAATGATGGAAACGATTGGAATCTCTAACGATGATCATCCTATTTGTGATCTTTGAAATAAGTTTCACAGCTAAGTGGCAATCATCACACATCCTAAGGTTCTTTATTACAACAATAGATGCTTCTGGAGATGTTTTTATGAGACCATATGCAATGGCCAATTTCTCACTGTGATAACTAAGATAATGATCCTTCTGCTCATCCTCTACATCATGCAATACTGCATCAATATCCGGAACATATCCCAGTGGCTTTATCATAGCCAATAGTTCCTTTACCTTCTCATAAATCTTTTTGTGCTCTGGATGCTTAATGTCTTCTGAAACAAAAATATGTGTGGCATTTCCGACTTCTATCCAGCTTACCCCAGGTTCTTTCTTGATGTTTTTGTCCCTCATCAACTTCCTCATTTTGACAACTCCATCCCATCTCTTTGCCTTGGCATATATATTAGATAATAGTGTATATGTTCCCACATCATTAGGGTCCATCTCTAACACCTGTTCTGCAATCTGCTTCCCTAAACCATAGTTGCGATGGACAAGACAAGCATTGAGTAAAGTACGCCAGGCAACAACATCCCATTTTACGGGCATAGTCCTCATAAAATTCAGAGCATCATCAAGTCTTCCAGCCTTGCTCAGAAGACCAACAATACATGTATAGTGCTCCAATCCAGGGTCAATGCCGCTTTCCTTCATTAGGTTCAAATAGTAGAAACCTTCTTCTACCAGACCTAAATGACAACAAGCAGAAAGAACCCCAACAAAAGTCACATGGCTAGGACGCTCTTCTCTTGCCAACATTTCCTGAAACTCCTGAAGAGCTTCATTACCTAGCCCATGATGTGAATAGCCACATATCATTGCATTCCAAGTAATGGTGTCTCGATGTGTCATGTCCAAAAACACTCTCTTTGCTGCTTGGATGTTACCACCCTTTGCATACATATTGATCAAAGCATTTCCAACAGTAACATAATCCTTAAAACCTGATTTCTCTGTACATGCATGTAACAAATACCCATATCTCAATGCAGACAACCCTGCACTAGCATTCAGTAAGACAGCAAGAGTAAACTCATTTGGTCGTGCATCAACATGTTTCATTTTTGAATATAAAGTCAATGCTTCCTCAAAGCACCCAGTTTGGAAATAAGCTGCAATGATTGCTGTCCAGGACACAACATTTTTGCTTTGGAACCCATCAAAAACTGTTCTTGCATTCAAATCATCTCCAAATTTGCCATACATATTAATCATCGCGCTGCTAACATATGCATCACATTCAACACCACTCATCAACATCTTACCATGCACTTGCAAACCCAATCTCACATCTTTCAAACGAGCACAAAGCCCAAAGACATTGACGTAAGTGACACTATCCCACTTAACAAACTCACTCACCATCTTCCTCAAAATCTCCAAACCTTCATTCAGCCAACCATTCTCCAAAATCCCACTCAAAACCGAATTATATTCAAAAACATCGTTTCCAGGCACCAAATTCCAAACCCATAAAGCCTCTTGAACACTAAAGCACTTTGAATACAAATGCAGAAGAGCATTCCTAACATATTGATGAAACACCAATCCAGACTTCAACACATAGCCATGACACTGTCTACCTTCCTCCACCCTTCCACTATCAGAGCAGGAAGCCAAGGTGATAGCGAAAATATACTCATTGGGGCTCACATTATCACCAGAAACCATATCTTTCAACATCTTTATCACTTCTAACGAAAACCCATTACGTAAATAACCAGTCATCAACGCGCTCCAAGAAACCACATTTCTTTGACACATTGTATCGAACAGCTTGCGCGCAATCAAAACTTGATCACATTTGGCATAGAAATTTATCAATGAGTTGATCTCAATTGCGTTGCTTTTGGTGGTTTGGTTAGTAATGATTAAATAGGCATGGATTATTTTACCAAGTTCGAGGCTTTTGGTATCAGCTGATAATTTTAAGAGCTTAATTGGATTTGGAGTGGTACTAGCAAAGGGCAAGTAGGTTGGTTTGTAAGGATACGACATGTAGTTGGGGGTGCATGGGATTTTCTTTGCAGCTTCTGCATTTGTGTTGGCTCTTAGATTTAGCAAGTTGTTGGCCTTTGCAGTAGAGAGAAACTTCAATAAAACGTCTATCCGCATGACCATGGAAATAGTCCTGTCATGGGTTCGTGGGCTCTAACGGTATTAGTATATATCCCGTGAGAGAGTTTTATAATTCAAAAGGAAGAGATTTTATTACATTCCACTATTTATACGAGGGATTCTAGTTTCAACCAAAATCACTTCCACTCTTCATAATCTCGATCGATATCGGCTCATGTCGCATCTGTGGGATGAAAAAAATGTCACTATCGTCGAACGACAGCTTATCTGACTCTGAGAATTATAAGTCCGATTCAGTCTGCTCTTTTACATTCTGAATCCCGGCGTTGCAGGGAGGACAACGGACATCCACTTCCTCCGCCCTCGCTGACCAGTGAAGTCGGTAGCTTTATTGGCGCGCATAGATCTCATATATTCTTCAAATTTTAGTTGCTTTTTATCACAAATTTCATTTGGGTAAGTTAAATTTTGAGACTTTATTCATTTGAGGTCTTTCTTCATTTGATTTAAAGTTATTTGCTTGGTACTTGATCTCACTCTGCAATATCGGAGGTTGCTGTAGTTGCTTGTATCTTGGTGGATATAATTTAATTTAGATGAAATGAAGATGCTTTGGAATACGAATACCTTTTACTATAATCATGAAGTATCTAAATCATAGTATAATTTTCATATCTTGAGATTTGAGCTATGATCAAAATTTATAATTTTATCATCTCATCATCATTACCATTATAGCTTAAGACTTGAACTATAATTAAAGTTCAAAACCTTATCATCTGATAGATGCATCTGGGTCTAATATAATTGTGAAACTTCTTGGGTGCACTTTCTATTTTGGAAGACTTATAATAATTCATTTCTTGCTTACTAGTGAAGTTGTGAAGGAGAGGAGGGAGAGTTCTGATCAAGTTTGTTGCTTGATGACTTTATTGCGTCAATTAAAAAAATTGGTGCCTCCATTGATGAATCTTGTCAGATTCAATGGAGTGCCCATTTTGGAGCAACTGCATTTGGAGGAAAAGCTTTTCCGTACCTCTTTGGATAATTGTTCATAAATGATGGAACAAATGACCCTGCCATAGTCATGGGAATATCCGGGTATGCTGTTATTGAAGTTTCTGTTTAGTGCAATATTCTGCTTTGTGCTACCATATCTTGATTAGCATGATCCTTTTTCTTGGCCAACATGATGGTTTTTTGGTGTTCTCAATTCAATGATTATTTGAATTCTAATTGAAGTTGTGAATTTTTTCCAAGGAATATGGTATTTATCCATATTATCTTTCACATAGTAAAGCAATTCGGATTGTAGTAATATATTTCCATTAGTACATTGTTAGGTTGTGGCCTGAATGTATAAGCAAACAATTCCATATCTCCTTATATTCGGTGGCCTTTCAGTCACACTGCATTTTCTTCAAATATGTGTATTAATGGAGGTGAATATTTACATAGGAAGCCTTCTGAACTTCTTGAGATTGGTCCGGTGTTACAAGATTATGTTCCTTTCATCGGAAGGTTTACTGGTGGTGGCACTGTTATTGTTGATAGTGGGACTATTTTTGTCACTTACCATATCCTCATTCCATCATGCATTGGAGTGGTCTATTGTATGATGAAGTGTTTCAAGGGATTGGTGATTTTCAATTTCGTGAGAATGGTACGTAAGTTGTTTTTGGATTAAAATATGTTTCCGGTGTCTGCACAATATGTTGGGCCTCTGTAGAAGTGAACTTGTGAGAGGCATTTGTTTATCATTATCTTTCTAGAATGCTGAGTGACATATAGTCTCCTTTGCATGCCTTAAAAAATTCGAAAGAGATTGTATGAAAATACAAAATTTATGTGGAAACTTATTGACTAATGTAATCATGTCTAGAGATGATTGTATATTTTATTGTTAATATGATGGCTTTGAATCTTTTTGTTGTAATTGGGGGACTTTTTTGTGTTCTTCCCCGACTTAATTCATAAAGAAAGATATGTAAATCTATAAAGCAAATATATCACTTCTTAGCTGCTTTGCCATTTCTATATCTCAGGGTATTATTTTGCTATGAAATTCAATGTTGTTTCCCATTCAATTATAGAATTCAAGTCAAACATTTTAAGTTTCTTTTCTCGTTGATATATGGAATCAGAACTTTTGTGTTATTTTACTAGTTAAGCCAGCACTTCCCACATCTCATCTGACTGTTTCTACATAACTGTGCCATATCGTTCACAAAATGCTTTTTCTAAGTCTTCCAAATTTCTGATTCAGATTATATGTTTGGTGATCACAAGTTTGGTGGAAATGCCCAATCTATTATCAAAAGTCGATGGATCCACCACACTTTTTATGGGATTATAGGGTTAGGAACATGGCATAATTGAAGTTACCCGCTTCTCCCAAGTATAGATTTGTAAGTTCTTATTCTAGTTCCTCCTCCATCATCTTTATTTCAAGCCTATCTTTTTAATGAACTGTTGGAGTATTAAGATTTGATAATGCTGAATAAATTATTACATTTGCTACCACTGCAATGACTATGTTGGTAGTGGTGATTACTGAGATTGACGGAAGTCAAAAGGAAAAGATTGCAATGCCTGGTGAAATTATTTTGCATATTATTGTGAATTCT
This sequence comes from Omphalea diandra, assembly GCA_949677035.1. NCBI lineage: Eukaryota > Viridiplantae > Streptophyta > Magnoliopsida > Malpighiales > Euphorbiaceae > Omphalea > Omphalea diandra. The sequence goes on along the minus strand of CATIWR010525310.1, from coordinate 21,485 downwards.
TACATTGTTTTGCCCTTGTGAATCCTCATATTAAGTTCTGGACCATTCTATTTGCAAAGATCTTTGCATATGTATTCATGAATTAGTTCATCCAGATTTGGTTGTATCTGACATTAGATCTTTGCAGATTTCGATGAAAATGCTATTATCCTGGTGGCACATGATAACAAAATGATGTTTATGCAAACTAATAGTGTAATGCAGAACACTGTGTGGCAGGGATCATGAGAGAGCCATAAATATATTTTATATGATCTTTCCTTCATAATCCTTTTCTTCTTCTATATTTTGACAGTACGTACATCAAAAGCACGAGCTGCAGCAAATATTGCCACTTCTCATTGTAACTACTTAGTTCCATGTGTAGAGTTTACATTGCTGCTGTACTCTGTAGGCAAGGAACCACAATGAATTTATCTGTCGAATGAAGGAATATTTGCCAAGGGAAATTTTTATAGAGAGGACCCTGAAGGCTCTGGAAAGCCATTTCACAGTAAAACCAATAAACTTGGAAGCAGTTTGTCCATCTGAGACTGCAAAATTTGTTCCCTACACCAGGCTTCTTACAGAGGAGGAACTCAAGGATGCTTGGGCATCAGTGCCAGAGACTATAGCATGCAATGGTTAAATCTTTTGCACCAAATTGAGTTTCAAATCTTTGGAATTGGAGAAAGGCCGTAAACTAGGTATATTCATATTTCGAGTTAAGTCCCCTGATTTTTAAGTTATTTGAATACCAACTTTGTATTTGAGCATAATTCCTGCCCTTCTTGTGCCCAATTTTTGATACTGAATTGTGTTGTGATTAGTGAAAACCCCAGGTAGGTTGCGCGACGCAAAGCTTTTCAATATAAGAACAGTTTTGAGATATAAAAAAAGTTACTCAAATGTTTTGCAAGCTCACTGGATTTGCTGTAATCGAATACTTCATTTTTTGTTATAATGCCACATTGAACTTTACAATCAAGCTTTATTTATTTATTTTTTTCTTTCCCTTTTCTTGAGAACTTTAGAAAGCTCAGTTTTATGCTTTTTTCTCCTTCTGATGAGCGCTTGATTAACCTAAAAACCCTCTCAAGTATTAGCTACAGTGATATCCTCAGTTTACTTAATGACCCGTCGAATGTTGCTTCGCACCCCAATGATTTTCATGCCTGCAGATTCTCATATCCTCATTGGATCAGCAACCTAACTACTTCATAAAAGGAAAAAAAAAAAAAAACAATATTTATCTCGCTATTATTGCTCGTGAAAATGTAGATCTTGTGAGATTAACGAAGCTGAAGATTTTTTCCAACATTTTGGACTGATTGGTTTGAAGTCAATGACCTAACCTAGCCAATAAGGAGTCATTTCTTCATTTTTGCACCTAATCTGGCTCTGCCTGATATTCAAAGTCGTAATCTCATAGCTCTGGAGACGAACTCTAGTGCTGCCGGATGACTCCAGTACTACTGGATCAAAGAACTCATTGATGATGTCATTTCTTTATTAAATCAAGCAATTATACACCGGGTGACATTGTTTAATACGAAGATGTTCCCTGAATATTACTTGAACTTGATAAGCTACTGTTTTCATGGGTCAGGGACCAAAGCAGGATATTATTTCAAAGTTGAACAGATAATGTCATTACTCAATTGTATCATCAATAGGAAAGGCCAGTAATCTGTCATGGGGAGCCCCACAGCATCAACCATAACAACGATAGCGGTATGATTTCTTGCAATTTTAGAAGCCAAGTTTCTAATCTTCGTAAATAATTTCTTGCTGAAGAGGTTGAAGAACTGCTACAGGGCTACTAGTTGGTGGTTGGTTTGGTTTGGTTCCGCATGTCAGACACATTAATGGTTGAAATTTGAAAAGGCGTCTTGTTTGGTTTTGTTCTGTTCGTTGGTAGCCCCACAGTTCCCTTTTTTTCTCGTTTTGTTAATGGTTAGATTCACATCATCTCTCTCTCTCCCATATGGGAAGAAGACAGAAAATCTTGATTCAGAGTAATTGCAATTTTTACCATCTTCCCTACCTCATTCAACTATCATGATATTTATTCATAAAATATTAATTTCATAAAATATGACATGATAAAAGAAAGATAAAGGGAAAAAAAATTATGAAATTATAATTTTTTAGTAGCAAAGTGGTATTGTTTGTCAGTTTATTATATTATATTTATTTCACCGACTTAATCAGAGAGAGATAATTCATATTAAAATTAGAAGAATTAAAAAAAGAAAGAGTATTTTTCATGTAGTTCAGCCCAACAGGAAACCTTGATTAACAAGATGAGAGAAAACTCATTTGCTAACTGGGTTAACCCTCTGATTTTATTAAATTATGTAATTATAGGGCTGTTGGTCTGCAAGAACAAAGTTTTATTTATGATCATAAAAGTTCAAACAGTCAAACTCTAAGCCATGCAAAGAAGAGTACCACTACACCTAGGTTTTGGATACTCTACTGTTTCAAGAGGCTCCTACTCCAAGAAAATCTATAAATGGAGGTGATACAGTGGTCTCAAAATGGGTGGTTACTGCTTTGTTGTCTGCAAATGATAGTGACGATGATGAAGATGGTTCACTGACTGAGACTTGAGATGCTTCTAATGGCGATGAGAAACCTGCAAAAAAGTGATGGTTGCTTGATTGTTGCATGCTGTGGAAAACAGTGAAGATGGTACCATTACACTGCTTCTCCTCCTCCTGACTCTGAATCTTATAACTCTTGCGACCTGCAAAATTTAATATGCACCATTTGCCATTCATAAACATGATAAAAGCCAGATATTGGCCATAACTATGAAGATGATCTTGTAGTTAACAAACTTGAGCCGAGACCATGCATCAAAGAACTAAAGAGACCAAAAAGAATAACAAACCAGAAAAGAAATCAAAGGTGGTTTGTGTCTGTGTCTTGTCTGCATAATATCTTTGAGGAGGAGAGAGCAAACTGCTGCTTCTAACAAACAAGACTTTACCACTAGTTGTGGCTGCTGCCACTTCGGCACCACCACCGCCACTTTCCATTCTTGAAATAATTTGAGAAGTTTGAGTCCTCAGTATTCTCCTCTTACAAGCCAAGGATTGCCCTCTATATTTTCTTGCCATTATAACATGCCAGTGGTTTTTAACTGCATTATCAGTCCTACCAGGAAAAAGTCTAGCAATTAAGGCCCATTTGTTACCATAAACTCTATGAGCTGCTATTAATCTTTCTTCTTCCTCTTCACTAAAAGCACTTCTATTGATTCTCGGGTCTAATTGATTGAACCATCTCAATCTGCAACTTTTACCTTCAAAAAATGATAAAGAAACGAAATAAAAAAAGAAAAAAAATCCAAATTCGCAATCTTTAACAAAACAAAAACAATTGAATTAGTTACCTGATCTTCCTTGCAACTTTTCTGCTATAAGATTCCAGTTTTGAGGCCCATAAACCGCAACAAGCTCCTTGAGTTTAGTATCTTCAGCTGGTTTCCAATGGCCTCTAGCACAAACTTTTGACTGCACATGATCCATTAGTATTGCCTCCCCAACATTATTCTTGTTATCATCTCCAATATATTTATCTTCATCAACCATATAGTTTTGGTTACTCTTCAAGCCATTGGTACAGCATTTACCCATTGACGACAAGCCCATTTGACCCTTGTCATTAAAATCCTCACAACAGTAACAAATATTCTGTGGAGGAGCTAAACAAAGGAAACCCACGTCTGCAAATGTCTCCATTGATGAGTTTGCGCATGCCATCATTTTCTTGGTGAAAGGAAGTAGCAGTGATGTAGTGAACTGTTTGCTAGGTCATGCAGATGAACCACAAATAAGAAAAGTAGGAGTCCAAGAAAAATAAGAGAAGGAATTGAGGAATTCAGAAGCTAAATGTAGAGAGACAGAGAGAGAGAGCTTTAAAAATATGGATTCGTTGTTGGTGTAAGTTGTAACAGAAAATCCACACGATTACTCATTGTCTTCCTCTTCTGCCAAGCAGTTTCATCACTGCTCTGACTCACCCCGACCTCTATTTTGACTCTTTCTGTACAGTAAAATATCCCAGTACCACAGTCTAGCTTATAGCTAGGGGTGTCGCCCTCTACGTAGCAAACAGAACACTTGTATATGGGATGTTCGAGATTGAACTTCTGCACTCATAAGCTATTAACCCACCAATATTAATTGTGATAATCTATTTACGAATGCATTAATATATATGAAATAAGAAATTAAAAGAATTCATGGAAATTTCCCAGAAATTAATAATCATAGTGATCTTTCATTGTTGATTCTCATTTTTTTTTTTTTAAAAAAAAAAGTGTATACAAACAAAGGAATCAAATCTATGTTGCACAGATATCAACATAATTTTTATATTTTTTTAAATATGGATAAACAAAGAAAATGATAATTTATATCATACAAACATACACATTATTAGAAAGTGTAACTTTAAAAAAATTAATATATGATGCATATGTTTAATACCAAATCTTTATAAATCACAATTGATTATGAACTAACATCAATAGTATTACTTCCAAGGCATTTGAGGAGAAATGTTCATACCATAGTCAATTTTTTTCGAGTATTTTGAAAATGTTTTGTAATAAAATGAAGTGTACATATTAAAATTTACCATGTCTTTAAGAAAAAAAAAATTCCATTTCTTTTTCCAGACTCTTCTCTTTCCTTTGGTGCCCTTGTCACTGTTCTTCTTCTAAGAACGGCCAATTTCTGGCGATTTTTGAGCAGATACTGGTTTTCCCAACTGGTTTCATAGTAATCTATGGAGGTTCTGCTCACACTATGGTTCTACATGTTGGTTTTGAGAAGAAGAAACAATTAGTCCCAACTTTCTCTGCATACTTGGCTCAGCCTATCAGTTGGGGCTCATGATTACAGACATACTTAGCCACCAGTTTATTTGCCAACAATTTTGGTGCAGCTTACAGTCATTCAAATTTCTTATAATTGAATGGATTTGTCTTTGAAGCTATTCTTTGGCTTCTGTATGTTTTTCTCACAACAAATTCTTCTTTAATCACTCAGCTGGCACTGAATCCAGTACCTCAAGCTTGGATCTTTGTGTGAGTGTAATGGATAGCCATGACTATTCGCTGTCACCGGCTTTGTGTTGTTTTATGTTCTATGAATTGCTTTGTCTTTGTACTATTATTAATGGGAAAATGTCTCTTGTTTAAAAAAAAGTTCTTAATTTAAGCACAACGATTAAGACATTCGAACTATTGTTCAATCTCACTGTACGTCCTCCATATATTGCGCCTGGTGGTGGACTGGATGGATAGCTACCTTGCTAAATTTCAGTCACACGTGTGGTGGTCATCTTAACTCAACGTCACTCTCATACAAAGCCTAATAACAATAAATTATCTTTTACCAGAATGGTGGGGACTTGGGGAGTCATCTACTCCTCTCTTTCTATCTAGCTAGCTAGTTTGACAAAAGGACGTTTTAATGCCCGATGCCAAGGTTGGACAGTGAAATTTTACTATGGATTAGGCTATATTTAACTACAAAGGCAGATGATCTGTAGCCTACTGGTCGGGACCAAAAGTCTTGGGTTCAAATTCATTATTGATGGTGAGTTTGCTTTAATAGGGTTTGTTGAAATATATCCCCATGTCCCCTCTCCTCTCTAACAATTAAACCCTGTTAATTGTGTTACCTCGCGACCTGGTTTAAAAAAAATACAAAATATTTTTTTATGACTTATTAACCAAAAAAATTCAATTGGTAAGTTCTGATAAATTTAGTCAAATTTATAAAATTTTTAATAATTATATTCAATTTATATAATTTTGATAAATATTGAATAATTTGTCTTATGATATAGATAATATATTTAATTAGATTTTAAATTTGTCATCTTAATTGCCATAAATTTTATAATTCAATCTAATGTGACATTCACGTTATGAAACAAATAATTCAAATTTGATCAAAATTACAAATTGAATATAATTGTAAAGAAATTTACAAATCTGACTAAATTTGCTAAAATTGATCAACACATGTAAGGTTTGGGTTTGTTTTATACAGGCCTTCTTTTCAAAAAAATTATATGCAAGTAAGATTCTTGAGTTTTTTCCTCGCATGTTTTGAGTTTTTTCTTGCATGTTTTTTTTTATAATAGTGCAAACAAATTCATTTATATCAAATTTATTATAATATATTCATAATTAGTATGTCATTATATAGATATAATTAGTGAATTCTAAATTTTAAAACAGTGTGACTAAATATATTTTTAAGCAAAGTGAAAATAAAAATATATAGAATGTTGTGATTTTTTATTCTAAGATCTAGAAAAAAAAAATTATTCTCACTTTACAGAAATCAACAAAAAGAAAACATGACTTTAGACAGTTACCATAATGTAAGAAAAGTTTAATAATAAGTTTAAATAATGAAGATAATCACCATTTATTTTATTCAATCTTAATTCACTTTTTTCTTTAGGATCTGTTTGGAATAAAATATAGCTGATAAAAATTGTCAATGATAACTAATAGTGATTTGATATTAAGTGTTTAATAAATTTTATTTAGTTGTTACTGTTAATTTGTAAAATGACTAATAAGGGTATAATTTTAATATTTATATATTGAATTAAATAAATAAAAATAATAAATAATAAATAATATGTTTTCATGTATATTTATAAAGTATGATTTTAAAATTTAGAATCCTATAATTATTATTTTGTCTTTATGAAATTTTAATAATTATTTTTTTTGCTATTGTTAATTAGTATATATGTTAATAAATTTTTAGTAATTAAAATATTATACATATAATTTTTTTATAAAATTTATATATAATAATTAAAATAAATTATTTTTATGTAAATAATTAAAATATTATAATTTATAGTTGATAGGTGAATAATAAAATTTTAAGAGTACTATAAAATAAAAATAATTTTGAATTTTCTCTTAGTTATTATTGTAAATGTTCAAAGATAATTTTGACTTTTCATTAGTTATTACTGTAAAGGTTAAAAAAAAAAGCTCCAAATAGAAGCTAATAAAAATTATAGCTGATTTGAAGTTATATCCACTATCAACTGTTGTTGTATTTGGTTTACCAAATAATATTTCTTAATTGTTGTGTGATAAGACTCTATCAACAATATTTATCAGTTACACTAAACACTCCCTTAAACTATGACTCAGAAAATGTGATTGCAAAATTTATATTTAGTTATGATATAATTTTATGATATTTAAAATAAAATGATATTATAATTGGGTATAGAAAATAAATAAATGATGAGATTATAAAGGTAATGAACGGATTTAGTCAATCAAGTTCTACTCAAGTTAATTTAAATTATTTTTTAGAATAAGTTTAGGTTGAATTATTTGATTAATATCTATGAAAGATTTAAATTATTTTTTAATCGAGTTATTTATAATTTTAATTTTAAATAAATAATTTAAGTTAAATAAAATCTAAATTACTTCAGATTATATCAATTGAGAGTAATGTGCAAGTCAAACTAAAGTTAGAGATTAAGTTTAATTCAAAAATTTTTAAGTTATTTAAATTTTTTTTTTTGAATCCATAGAGTTCGAGCCTTTTTTTTTCAAACAGTTTAATTTGAATTTTTGAATTAAGTTAAAAATTATCGTTCTAAATGAAATGAGGGTGAAAACCTTAAATATAACTAATATATATTGAAGCTCAATTTAAATGTAAACTTGTATCTCATGATATTTTACCGGAAATCATACAAGAATAAAAACTAGGTAACTGATGAATTTCATTTGCCCTTGTGATCAATATTCTAAGATTGTTTTATAATGCAGTAAGCCTAAATTCAAATATTAATGTTTTTTTTAGAAAGAAACATTTAAGACTCATGTACAGTTTAGTTACTCAAAGTTAAAGGACACTGAAGAGTCAAAATCTGGTTAACCATATTCCCAAGGAAAGTCAGTTCATGATATGTCTATAATTTCTAACACTGCTGCATATCATAAGTATTTTTCAATTATTCATTCTGAGGTCCCCCGTACAACCAGGGTGAGCAAAACTAAGATTGGATTGGAAAAATCGACAAACTGAGTCGATTTGATTTAATTCAATTTGATTATTTAATAAAAATAATTTGATTTGATTTTAATTTTATAAAATTTTCAGTTGGTTTGGTCTTTAATATAAAAAATCAAATTAATCAAAATAAATCAAATTAAATTTAAAATGCATATAATTTAATCAAATCAAATCAAATCAAACTGAATTTTTATAAATTTAATTCGATTCAATTTATAAACATATTAATTTCAGTTTAATTGGTTCAGTTAATTTAATTTGTATAATTTTGATTTAGATCGATTTTAAATATAAAAAATTCACTTTATTTAATTTTGATAAAAAATCAAATCGAATTAATCGAACCGATCATTTACCCACAGCTCTTTACTCTGTCTGTTTCTATCATTTCATTTTATTTTCCTTCTTTTCCTCCTTTTATTATATGGGTACCAAAAACAAGTTATCAATAGTCATTTTAAATTTGCAGTGCCATTTTGGATTTAGAAATTAATTAGCTTTCTTGGGTTGTTGGAAATTTTGCTAGTTTAGGTGATTTTGTCTCAAATTACTCGATTCTCTTTTTTTTTTCTCTTTTTTCTTTTTAAAGATTAATATCATAAATTATAAATAAGACCAATGAATTTTTTGTTAGCAATATTTGAGTCTTATAGATCTCGAGCTGGAATCTTCATAGATCAAATTTAGAAAAAATAAATTTGATCGGTTTTAAAGACCTTAGGCATTTTATCACAAAGCAAAACCTTGTACATTAACTACCAAATCCTTCTTTTATATTAACTATGAATTTAATTTAAATAGATATGGCTTATTTTAAAGAGTAATTTCAAGCGAATGATGACTTTGCGAAATGTGCAATATGTAAAGTTTATTATTATTATTATTATTATTATTATTATTATTATTATTATTATTATTATTATTATACATGGTACTTGAACTTACAAGATATAAAAAGATTAAATTAGACTAGAATTTGATGTCCACTTTGATGTTTAAGTTAAACAAAAAGCTATAGAGGATTGAGAATTTATGGAATGTCTCAGGTACTGAGAATATCTGGTTTGAGCTCCTTATGAGGAGCAATGTTTTAATATTATACTAGTCGCAAATTCACGCATTATGTGATATGATTATAATAATAAGTTTTAAAAATTTGATATTTATTTTTTTCAATAATCAATTGAATGATTAATTATCATTTTATAAAAAATATTATTAAATAAATAAAATAATAAAATAAATTTCACAAAATTTATAATTATGTACAAAGATAGTTGTAACAAAAAAATGTCTATTAGTTCATACCTTAAATTTTATGTAGCACATTTTAAAAGAAAATTATTAAATTTGAAAGAAATAATTTCTGACAAACAATCAAATAAATAATATTAAGTATATCATAATTAAAAATAAAATTAATAGATAGTTGCAAATTATTTATATATATGAAATAGTTGTAATAAAAAAATTGCTTATGATTCTTACTTTCAATCTTGTGCGATATAATTTTAAAAGAAAATTTATTAAATTTGAATGAAATAATTTATGATAATCTATTATACTGCTATTAGTCCTTATATACTTAGAATTTTAAATAATCAATAAAATTAATTTAAATCTTGACTTTCTGTTTAGAATTTTTATTTTTTAGATTTTTTTAAAATTTTTTGTTCACAAATTTTTTATATGATCTTACTTTTCTATTTAGAATTTTTATTTTTCTATTTATAATATTTTTTTATATGGTAGTTAATTTTGCTAATATTTTATTTATAATTTTATTTGATATAATAGTTTTCTATAATATAATATAAAATAATAACATATTCTTGTATTATAGACAATTGTTTGATAAATGACAAGTAATAGTTTAAAACTAACTCTAACACTGAAATTAATGATTTATATCGATTGGTTGCTAAACTAATATGCTAGTTAATTTTTAATTCAGTGAATTCAATTTGTTCAATTTCAATAGAATATTATTCTAAAAAGATTAAAAATATAAAAATACTTAAAATAATCTAAGAATTACAAAAAATATTATAATATTATAAAATAATAAAATTAATTTGATTTGATTTAATTATTTATTTTGATTCATTTTAGCCAATTTAACCGAATTAATTTCTAACTCTTGACCAGATCGAGTCATACGTTAATTTTAAACTTTATCCATTTGATTGACTAATTCGGTCTAAATATTCTTAAAATACTATATAGGAGCGATAAAACTTGTGATAAAACAGCTTAGATGTGAGCTTGAGAGAGACCTTTCCTTTAGTAAGAACAGTAGCTATTTGAGAATTAATAAGATAAACATATTATTCTCTCTCAACTATCAACATGTAGAATGTAAAAGCATCTCTATTTACACAAGTATGCCTAATGATACTTGAGTCCAACCCATTCTTTCGCATTGGCCACAAAATTAGTTTGAGAAATAACTTTAATAATAGTATCATCTCTTTCAACTGAATTTGCTTTAGGTTTAGGAGGATCATCACTTTTCAATCTCTTCTTATATTGAGGTGAATGGTCATTTTATTTTTTTACAAATAAAATAAGAACCCTTTTTTTTTTTCTTGAAAGTGGGGTTAATAACTTTAGACACATAATCAAGTTTTTTTTTTTAATTATTATTATACCTTTTATTATTATTGTGAGACTTGCCTTGCACTAAATTTGCATTTGAAACTATATCTTTTCCTTTAGTAGCTTTGAGTTTTCTTTTGTTGGTTTCTTCAATTATGATGTGAGTGATCAAATCTACTAAGGAAAATTACTTGTACTTATGTTTCAATTATTGTTTGTAGTCATTATATGATTTTGATAGCTTTGCAATCAACAGGCCAACTACAAATTCTTCTTGTAGAATATTATTTTTAGTTTTTAGATCTTTCAGCAGCTTGTGGCTTTTGATTTGCGTCTTGATGACTTTGGCATCAGTCATCTCCCACCTATAGAAGTTTTCAATGATAAATTTCTATTTGCTAGCATGCTCAGTAGTATATTTTAGGTTCATAAAATCTCATATCTCTTTGACTTTCTTGTAAGAACAGTAAACATCAAAGACATCATTAGAAAGAGTGCCAATGATAGTAAGTTTACAAACCTTATTAGCATTAATCCAGAAGTCCATCTATTTTATATCTGCATTGTGTTTAGGCTTAGGATCTGTAAGGACAACAGCAACTCCATTCATGTCTAAAATTGAGAAAATGCATTCTTGCCAGTATTTATAGTTTTGCCCAAACAAAACCTAAATTTTGAAGATGTTAAGAAATGACTTGGCAATAGGTATGGGCATGGTAGCAGGTAAATGGAAGGCAACAACTGGTGGAATTGTGTTATTATCATTGGCAATAGTAAGAATATCAATAGTAGCAAAATTATTGTCTATTGTAAATAATCCTTAAGATTATTGGCTAAAAATCCTACAAAAAATATAAAAATAGTAAAATAAAATAAAAACTTGAGGCCTGCAAGAATTGCACTGTTCTTAAGGATTATTTATTTTTCAGGATTCAACGGGCCTTTTAAAGGTGCTCAAATGCCAGGGACAGTAAGTAAACGATATTAATCCAGAAGAAAGGAAGAGGCAAGGGTACTTGTAAACCAAGCAGTATTGGTATTTATAAGAAAAAAATTAATAATGTTAAGAAAAGATTTTATGAATGTTAAGAAAACTTACTGAACGTTGAATAAAGTTCAGGTAGAGGCTAAAAAATATGTTTTCAATTTAAGCTAAAAATACCAAGTAAAAAATAGATAATTATAGGTTTTATTAATTGAAAAATATAAATGCAAAAATATAAAATATGACATGAATCGACCTACAATTAATTTATTCTACAATTAAGTTTGGCTGATTTTTCACGTGCGTGAGCATATCTCCTTGTTTAAACCTTCACAAAATTAATAAACAAATTTCAATATAAATCATTAAAAACTTATATAAACTATCCATGTGGGATTGAGTTTCTTTTACAAATATATATACATACACGCGCGCGCACACACACTTACACACACAAATTCACGGAGGGATCCTAGGGAAAGCAAGGGCCTGGCCTCTCTCTCTCTCTCTCTCTCTCCCCAGTAATCAAGTAAAACAAAAATAAATAAATAAAAATTGCAACACTTCACTTTTGGTTCCCGTAGTTTATTTTTCATTTTTAAGTCCTCACTTTAGTTATTAGTCCTAAATCTATCTTTGTCTATATGACAGTAGAAATAGGTGAAACCAACCAACTAAAGAAGATTCATTTCATTTCTTTTCCAAAGGAAACGGTCGATCTGGAAGTGGTGAAAATTTAATTATCGTCCCAATAGGATTATTAATTTCAATTAAAATTGTTATTAGTATTCTATTTTTTGTATAAAAATCACTGACTAGAGGCATATGTGCTGCAAAGTGTGTCAAGAAAAGCGCTCTTTGTTACTAGTTATTATCAAGTATTTAATTGTAGTTATGGTCCCCGACATTTTGTACTGACTTGTGTTAATGGTCACAATAATGGTTGAAAAAGAGCAATTGAAATTATTTGAACCCTAATAGGGACCTACGTAATGACAAAAAAGGAAACAAATTAACCCTAATTTGCATGAGAAGAAAGTACAGGAAATAATCAAGGTTTTTCTCAGTTTACTTTGACCCATTCAAGCCTGACCAATTTCAAGGTGAACTTGTAGTATAATTAAGCCACCAAACACTTGTATAATTTTTTCCAATGTTCGCATAGTCATGAACTCAAATAAAGAGTTCCAAAGCTGCCAATTGTTTTGTATGGACATGGATATAAGACTCGTATATTTATTATATGATATTGTCACACAAATAATTGCGTTGTTAAACACCGCTATAGTGTCATAGAAGTGACACACACAATGATGGAATTAGAATTATTTTCAAGGGGCTCGTTATCAATTACACCACAATAAACTAGTGAATCATAATTACAAACCAAAAAAAAAAAAAAAAGGACATATATATAGAGAGAGTTCTATTTGAATTAAAATTTAAAACAATGAAGCAATATGACTTTAGAGTAAAAGAATATTGTAATTTTATATATTTAAGATATATAATTACAAACACGGTCAACTATCATCATTAATATAACTAAAATAAAATAACAAAAAAATTTATCAAACTTATAATTACAAAAATTATTCTGAAAGATATAAATCATTTAAATTGATTTCATTTAGAGAAATAATGTTATTAAAGTAGTATGTTTATGTTAATGTGATTAATTATGAAATTTATTTATGTGAAGGGATTTTTATTAATTTTAAGAGATTAAATTAATTTATGAGAAATATTTTATATTATAAAAATAATTAATATAATCAAATTTATGTGATTGAAGTCAATTTAATAGTAATTTTTTAAGTGAAAATATTATATTTCTATTTAAAAGAATTAAGTTAATTTAAGATAATTTATGTATTTTATGAAAATTAATTTAATGATAGATGGAGAATTTAATTTTAAGAAAATTAAATATATTGTGGAGTAAAAATTTTAATTATGAGAATTTTAATTATTATTATTATTTTTTTTTTTAAAAAAAAAGAAAACAAATGAAATTAAAAAAAAAGAAAAAAATGAAAACAAAAGTTGAAACAAACAGCGCCATTCATTTTTATGGTGCAGAACAACTATCCCGCGGTTTAAATTTAATCACTCAAGCATCGCCGTTTGATTTTAAAAAAAGAGTGGGGGCCTTCGTCTTCTTCAGCCCTCCCACCCCCTTTTTCTCCTCCTCCATTAACGTTTAGAAGCAGACCAGTGGCCAAGCTGCTTATTCTCAGAAAATTCAGGAGAGGCTTCGGCCCATGCCAGCCCCTTCCTGATTCCGCCACTACCTACACGACTTATTTATTCTATATTCTGTAAGGTGCCAACTACAACAGAAGAAGTGAAGAATCATGAATTGAATATACCTTAAGAATTGATAACCCTACGCCACAGGAGCAAGTTTAGCAAGAAGTAGTTCAGTATCCTATTCACAGCAACAGGAAGAATCTCGCTAGCTTCAACAAGGTTAAGCATGTATGTACTTGGAGTGCAAAAAGCACGGGATAATATGCAATGTGTGTTTAAAAAAATTTAAATTAAGGGTTAGGAATGATAAAAAAAAAAAAATTTCGATGATTTAAAAAACATTTAGAAAATAAGGATAGCTAATGGGTCAATAACAGTTGTGTTCATCAATTTAATCGGTGGATGGAAAAAAAAGAAAAAGTTTTATGTTCACTATTTAAGTGGCAGACAAAAAACTACATCCATGTATAGCGTATGACGAGTCACAACTGAAAAGTCACATTTACCTGTGAAAATTTTTTTTTTATCCACCGATTAAATTGGTAAACATAATTATTTTTTGACTAATTGATTACCCTTATTTATTTTTCACATCATCATATTCACTAATTATTTTTTTACCACTCTTAATCCCTAATTAAAAATTTTTTTTGCCCACTTTGCAAATTATCCCCAAAAGCACGTAATACTCTCTTCAATACTCGAGAAAAGGAAAATTTGGGAAACCAATGTAAAATTTGTCTTGGCACCCATCTTTCCGGCACGCAACAGAAAGCGAAATGATATATATCTAAAACATGGAGGGTTAAAGTCATCCAAAAAGCGATATATGCCTGCACAACATTTCATGCTTCCAAAGCATCTATGTCCAACACAAGTTGATCCCTATGTTGGCATTGGTAAAGATGGAGGAAGCTGATTATGAGAAACAAAACCCAGACAAATATAATGCACAGAATCTGGTAGATACTGAGCTAGTAATGGCTGTGTTGAGCAAAAAAGCAATTGCAATTTTAGCCTATTTATTATAATTGATCAAAATTAAAATAAAAAATATTTTCTTTGATGATATGGCTTAAAGATTTTAATTTTCTATTTTTTTCTCCCTTTTCTCCCCTTCCTCATTTTTCTTCTATTAAACCCTTGTTTTTATCTATCTTTATCTCAATCTCTATCTCCATCACTATGTATATAATATTTTATTTTTCTATTTATATATATTAAGTAATTAAATTAAACTGATCAAAATTATTAAACCGTTAAAATCGGCTATCGAACCTATTCAATAATAAATCTAATTTTAAAAAAATGGCGGGCCTGCTCCTAGCATGTTGCAGCCGCAGCTTCTCGTCCTCCACTCTCTCAGCTTTGTGCTCCATCTGTATCATATCTGGTCAACAATCGGCTGTTGACGGTGTTCCATTTATTATTGGTAGCGACAGCAAGATTTATGCTGCGAGATTTGCATATGGGTTAATTTCTTAAATTATGGGATGGAGAAATACAATCATTTGTTTAAGAGAAGAGAATTTGATTTGATTTGATTTAATTCAATTATTGAGTTCAATTAAAAAGAAACACAAGCAAATTAATTAAAAAAATTAAATACAAATCCATCAAATCAAGTATTCTCTTTACCTCAATTAATATGTTCTAGAGAAAATAAAATAAAAAATTTAAAAGAAAGAAATTATAGTAAATTTATATTAATTTAATAGAAAATATAATGAAAATTATCATATTTACTAATGCTAAATAAATATAATGAAAATTATCATATTTACTAATGCTAAATAAAGAGCCATTTTAATATATGTTTTAAAATAAGAGATAAAATAGTAGATTATGATAAAAGGGGTGCTACCAACGCTTCCTTATACACTTCCTAGTATGTACTTTCAATATGAAAAAGTCATGCGTACCTTCATAAAAAAACAAAATAAAATATATTTATAATGAATTAAATAGAAAGTAAAGACACGTAAGACTTATTTACATTGAAAGGGTATAAAGAAGAATTGGCGGATAAAAGGGAGAAAAAGAGTTTTTAGTACTTCATCTTAAAAATATTGAGCAAAATTTGTTTATAGTTTTTTATAAACTCATTTAATAATATAATAATATATACAATATTTATCCATAACTATTTAATGAAATTAATATTATATTTTTTAAAGTGTAAAAATATTGCTACCTTTATTTAATATAGGTATATTGATTATATTGGTTGTAGAAAACAATATCACATAATTGCATCCAATCACCTCACACAACCAACTCATAATATTACTTTTTCATCATTTGACCTTAACAACTAACAAGATTCTTTAGTTTAATTATCATGTCATGTAGTTTGTCAAATTTTACATTTCTTTTTTTTTTTTTTTTTTTTATCTGTCGTCTTTTGTGTTAATAGCCTCGCGCTTATAAAAGGGATACATACAAATTGTATCATTTTTTTTTTCTATTATTTTACGCCCTATGATCTAACGTATCTTTAGAACATCTTTATATTCAAACCAGATAAGATGAAGAGAGTCTAATATCTGGGCGAAGCAGTGAACTAACACATGGATGTATGGAGGTTTAAAGATTGCTGAATGAAGCTATAATCTTTAAGAAAGAAATGGGTAGGAACAAGTGCCATAGGTGCCTCCATCTAGTGGACCAAATGCCTGTTCTGATAGCTAATTTGAGGGCAGCAAGGACAAGGTGTGGTGGAGATAATTAGTCTGGATTTTTGGTGTACGTGGCATCAGTAGTGGAAGGTTACGTACTCTTTAGGTTAGACAACAAGAAACATCAGATTAACATTGCCAATGTTATGTTAAATGAAACCCTAGAGACGTAACTGGGGTCACAGAAAATTCTTGTCGAGGTCGAGTCTATCAAAGACTCATGAACCCAATTAATAAAATGATTCCCTTTTAGGTGAGCTTGACGTTGCCAGTCCATAGCTGGGTGCCAAATTATGTGCGTGAAAGACAACTCCATTTTCTTGGCTTTTTCCTGAAACGGGCGTTTTGCAAACAGTTGCACATTCCAATGTCTTACTATACTAATATATGGAATAATTTTCTTATATTTGAGTGCGTATACTTTATTAAAAAAAAAAATTATACATAAGTTAAACAAAAATATGAATATATTTATACCTACGGAAAAAAAAAATTCAATGAACAGCTATAAGTGATTATTTTACTTATTATTATATTATATGAGTGGATAAAAATAATAATAAATTATTACAAGTAATTAATACATTATTATATAAATAATTTAAAATTTTATATATTAATATTGTTATATAATACTACATACATCACTATAGAATTCACTTAAAAGATTGTTAAACAATTTATCATTATAAAAGCTAGGTAAACACTATAATACTTTATTTAATCTCGTATTTAATATAATTTTCTAGATTTAGGTAATAATTTCCATAATGTGTGTAATTATTTATCACTTTAATAATTTTTAATTTTAATAAAATTATTATAAATGATTAATATATTATACTTATAATTTAAAATTTTGTATAATACCATCGTATCGCAATTTCACTGTAAAATTCACCTTAAAGCTATTGTGTCATTAAAAAACAAAAAAGCTGGAGAATTTGCAACTCGCCTTCCATTCCACTGTGCATTTTGTGTCGAAAATCTATTATAGTATGGGCCTGCTGACGAATCTGTACTGGGCCTAACACAGCAGCCTTCCTTTGCTAACAAATATATCATATTATCAAATCTTTTACATATTTTGAGAGAAAACAAAATTGAGGCGATATTTACAAATATTATGGAACTGTCTAAAACTATAGGTCTTCGCTAGATGGGCTTTTTTTTTTTTTTTAAATCAAGATTTTCGATGATATTTGTCGTTGGCCTCCCAGAATTAAAACTTATTCCCTTAATATCTGCATTGATTTGTGCTTATTAGACGACAGCTTGTTGGTCTCAGTTTCCAAATGACAAGTTTGTTCTTCCTTTTTTTTTTTTTTTTTTTAATACTCGGTTATAGGAAGTATTGCAGACGTGAGAGAAGAGTAAGTAAATGAGAGACGTTAGAGGTTGGATCCTATTATTTTTGGAGTCTTCGTGAAATGGTCAACCAAAGAAAGATTTATCAATTGTTCCGGTAATAGTGGTATCTCTTTTTATCCGTTAAGTATTATGAATCAATTAAGCTTGTATATGGAAAGTCTTTTAATCATCGTTTGAAATCATTGATTAGCTCCAAAAATGCCTCTTTTTTTTTTTTTTTTTTTTTTTTTTCGGGGAATATGCTCGGGTTTACTTGATTGGTACCATTAAATCCAATCCCCATTTTATACAAATTCGATTTGATTTCGATTTTTTAAAAAATTTTGGTGAGCTCCATTTTTAATAAAAAATAATTGATTCAAACCAATCAAACCAAACTCACTTTAAATCAAATCAAAATAGATTAAATTTATATTAAATCAAATTAAAATGATTTAAATTTATTTGAAATTTATTATTTATATTAAAATATATAAAAATCTATTAAAATTTTAGTATTTGTATAAAAAATATACTATAAAAATTATTATTTATATTAAAATAGTTTTAAAATCATTTTTTTAAAAAATTATTTAAATCAAACCAATCAATCTAATTTTATTTATATTTTAAAATTTTAATTTTTCAATTTTTTCGATTCGAGTTACACCTTGCACATCCCTATTCTTAGCTCTACCTATTAATTCTCTATATATGTGCAATTCGCACATCTTATGTCAAATTGTACTCTCTTCTTTCCTAATTCAGCTCGAGTATTATCCCTAACTTTAAATTTCTCACCTCTTAAAACACACTTTGTGATACAAATTTGGTTTTTATGCAATTATTGGTGCCCTGATCCTGTTTTCTTTAAAACATTGGGATTTTTTTAACGAAATGAAGGTTTTTATGCAATTATTTGTGTCCTGATCCTGTTTTATTTGAAACATTGGGATTTTTTAAGCAAATAAATTGAACGGCATGAGGAATAAATTGGGGGATTTCAATTTGGGAATTTTTTTTTTCTTTCACAATGTGGGATTTTTAATAATCTGTTTAGTCTATATTATTGTTTAAAATTTTAAAATGTATTATAACAGTTACACTATAATGCTCAAATATAAAATTTAATTTATTGCAATGTTAAAAGGAATGTTAATAAGCTAGTTTTACTAATACTCCTAAGATGGTGGGATTCAATTCTTGGTGTTCCAATGTGTAAAATTAAATACAGTTTTCCATAGTTTCTAACCTCTTGCAATTAATTAAGTCAATGATGATCTTAAGATGGGATTTAAGAAGAATAGTACTACTGATTGATCCACTCATAATAAATATGTTCAACCCACTTTTTATTTAACTTAAACTTTTTATCACAAAAAGTGGTTGAAAAAAATAAGATTATAACCTACTTTTTAATTCTAAATTATAGATTAGAAAGTAGGAGCATTTCTAATGGCGCTCTTTAAAATAAAAAATATATTTTAGACAATAAAGAGCATTCAAAAGAATCCTTAAATATAAAGAGCATTTTAAAAAAAATTTAAATATAAAGAGCAAACAAATTTATTTAAGTCAAACGGACTCTTTATATTTCACTTTTCATTTTGTTTTATTCTATAAAAGTATTTAATGTTAATTTGTGGGAAGAGAAAGAAAAATTTTTCAAAAAAGAAAATCAATAAAAAATAAAATAACAATTATTAATATGTATAAAAAACCAAATTATATTAATTACATTTTATATGGAAAGTGAATTTTGATTCTTTACATGTAAAGAGTCGAACTTACTTTCTAATCTATAATTTAGATTTAAAGAGTGAATTGAAACATTATTTTATTTAATCACTTTTTATAATAAAAAATTTAGGTTGAATAAATAGTTGGCTAGGGATTCTCTAAGTTTAACTCTCGATATAAAGAGTTTTTAACTAACTCTTCTAGAGAACTGCAAGAAACTTTAAGAAAAATGTAAATAGTTGGATTCCATTTGAGCTAATCTAAATGTATCATTATATTAAAGTTTTTGCACATAAATTAAAATTTATATTTAATAAGTTTTATTGCATAAGTAAAAACTTATATTATCCTTAATTAATTATCTTTATAAATTATTGCACACCTTTAAAAAAACAACTAATAGAGGAGGAAAAAATAAAATTGAAAATTAATTAATATTTATGGATAATTGTAAAACATTATATATTAAGGAATACAAACCCTTCTTTTACGTATATTAACATGCAGTCGAGAGATCAAACAAGCAAAACTCAACAAACCCAAGTAGCCATGTTTCTTTTCAATATGATTTCACAATTACATAAAGGCCGATAATGAGTTTATGACATGCAGTCGACAGATTAAACGAGCAAAACTCAACCAACCCAAGCTGCCATGCATCTTTTCAATATAATCTCACAATTACGTAAAAACCCTTTGTGACTTGTATTGATCTTTATGATTTCACATTGGTACGGTAAAATCTCTCTAAATTAATACCTCAATAATTAATAATTTCTAAAATTTAATAAAATTTTAAGGATTTGATTGCATTCCGCACACATAAATTAATATTTATATTATCTAATAATTAATATAAAATATTAAAAAACTACTAAGAGTATTAATTAGTAGAATCAGTATTTCTTACAAAACCATCTATCTTTTAAGCTAAATAGTGAATGAAATTTTAGCTTAAAATCATAATTAATTATATATATTAATTAGCTTTATTCCAGAAAGAAATGATAAAGTATATTGAGGTAAAATAAAGATTTGAAAAAAAAATCAACTTTTAATAGATCTAGAATAAGTCTCTTCATTTCTCTTACATTTAATTTTTAGTTTAAAATACAAATCACTTTTACAATTATATTTTCTTAAAAATGTATATAAATTTATAGTAACTCAGCAATAAATAATAAAATTAATAATTTGAATTTATATATATAGATTTCTATAAATTAATAACCTCTATTAATTAATAAAAAATTTGACAATAAATAATATTAATTTGGCGAGATGTAGTTATTTAAGATGATGGAGGAGCAATCTTAAATGAAGGAACATGGTGGAGGCCCATCAACAATTTCAATGAGTTTTGGATTAGAAATCAACAATGTTTTTAAAACCCAATTGGTCAATTGTTTGGTTTACGGGTCGATTTAGTTTGATATGTCCGATTTAATTAGTTTAATAATAAATAAAATTTAAAAAATATTATTAAAATAATTTTAAAAAATATTAAAAATATATGTAAATATGTTTAAAATACTTAAAAATATAAAAATAACCTTAAAAATCAAACCGGACCTAATCAAATTGATCATCGATTTGGTTTCTAGTTTTATCAATTTGATTGATCGATCCAGTCCGATTTTCAAAACACTGGTTATCAGCCAGCTTGCCTTGCACCGTAATATTGAAATGTCCCCTTTTCTTCTTGTATCAGTATCACCATAAATTCATTTACAAAATGCAATGTGGAAAGGCCCTACTTATCTTCCATTTGGTTCACTTTAAATAAAAATTCCTCCATCACTAACA
>CATIWR010525303.1:0-40148 GCA_949677035.1 Omphalea diandra | reverse complement strand
AAGAGAAACAGTTTGCGCCTGAGGAGATTTCTTCGATGGTGCTTACCAAGATGAAGGAGATTGCTGAGGCTTATCTTGGTCACAATGTGAAGAATGCTGTCATAACTGTTCCTGCTTATTTTAATGATTCTCAAAGGCAGGCTACTTGTTGGTCATTGACATACTTTCAGAAGACTTTAAGAAAATATTTTTGAAGAGATTTGTTAGCAGCTTTTTGGTAAAAAGCTGAACCTATAACCATGCCTCTGTGACAGCATGGTGGTTGTGTATTTGTGAGGACAATGAGTTGTAAAACAGCATTCAACATGTTTGTATCAGATGTATGAGCTGGTTTTTTGTATTAATATGATGAATGACAAAAGAAACTTGTGTTTTATGTTCCAACTTTTCTCTAAAAACTTGTTATTCCAGCACTTGAAGTTTGTGAGTTCTGTGTGAAAATTAACACAAATATGATAAGATATTGTCTATTACATTGTCTGGAAGGCCACTTATTCTATCTGAACTCGAAACAACTTGCCTCTTTGCCATGATTGTGTGTCCACTGAAATTAAAACCAGTAAATGAAATAAAACTAAATTCACCTAATGTCTTGTCTACTGTATTTCACCATAGAAATAATAGCATAACATATAACATCATGGAATGGTTGTCTGTATTATAACCATTTCAACAATTTAAAAAATAGATCAAATGAAGATGCAATCAAGTGTAGCTAGGTTTGTTCCCCTACTTTTGCAGGGAGTGGAATTCTAATGTTTTTCCCCATTGACCAAACTCTCTTCAGAAAAAACCATTACAACAGAAAAATGATTAAGGAGACAGGCAGTCTAGGCCTACTTTGAGAGGAATAAAAGAAGAAAAAAAAAAACATTATTGAAGATCACAGGCAATGTATAAATTCAAATACCGTGTCAAATGTTAGCTGTAAATATTGAATAAATGCAATTGGTTACTTCAATTCTCTAGATGGTATTCAAATTTCTCCGCTCTCTTTTATCCCCTCAAGCTCTAGATTCATGCCACATATAATTTTGTTGATGAACTTATTCAAAGCTCTTGAGCAACAGATTAATCGTATGACCAAAATAGTCTAAATATCCTAATTTATGCCATTTCATCACAACACAAATCAGCCAGAAATCAAAACAACGGATGCACAATCTGTTTAATCCTGACATCATATATTCAAAATCTGCACCCAATACATTCCCTTTTATCTCAAAAAAATATTTTAAAAAACAAAACATGGGACTTAAATGGAGAATTCCTGGAACTAATTGAAGAGAATTACAATAATGAACCAATATGATTAGAGCCTACAGCAAACCATTTTTACTTCAATAATTTTCCCTAACAAGTTTTCTTTCCTGAGATTATCTCAGTGTATATCAATTCATTAATCCAATATATACTGAAGAGCCTTTGATTCAACGGTACTAGAGTGATTTTTAAGGCTGTAAAGTTACAACTTCGACAAGCCAATTCAACAAATTTGCTCTAAAATCCAGAATTCAAAGCCAAATCTCATCAGAACTCCAAAAATCTCCCATGAGATAATAAAGAGCAGAGAAAAGACAACGATTGAGGATTAGTGCACCTTGAATGGCTTTGAGAAACCCTAAGTTACGAGCAACGCTAACCTTCCTCTTTATAAAGGGCAAAAATTGACGGTTTCAACGGAATCTTCTAAATACATATGTTTTTAGATCATGGAACTTTATTGGGGAAAGAGTTTCCCAAAGACATGAATCGTGTTAGTGAGTTTGATTGAATTTTTATTTAATTATAAGCTTGTAATTCCTTTATAATTAAATACCATTAATATTTGATCAGACACTTAATATATTTACTAAAATCAGTTTATATGTATTTAATTTACTTTTTATAATTATATTAATAATTTGAGGTGAATTTTACAATAACATATTTAATAATGTCACTCAATAACATTATGAAACTAATCAAAACATCTGTTTTTATTTTATTTATTGTAACATGCAAATTCAATAATACATAATAATTTTTATTTAATATTTTAATAAATTATCTATTACGCTATTATAATATAATAACATAAATAATGCTCTAACCTTAAAAATCTTTCGTATGAATGATAGATTGCTAACTTGTGGCAGTCGCTTTCCAATTGGGCACTCATTTTAAATTTAGATTATTTAAGTGTTTTTTTTTTCAAGTTGAGTGAAGAGTTTTTATTTAAAAAAATAGTTCAAATTTAACTAAATCATAAAGTAATAATTAAATCACATGATCTAAAATAGCTAATCTTTCTTTTTTTTTTGGAACAAATCTAAAATAGCTAACCTAAATTATTAAGCTTGGGCTAATATAGAGAGATAGCTTACCTTTGGTTTGGTCATCATTTGAGAAGGATATGTGCGTAAAAGGCTAGCACTCGTGTTTTAGGATTGCATTTATCATATCCAAACATTGCAAAGATATATTAATTTATTTGCTATCAAAATCACTTTGATAATATTGATTAATTCATATGTATTATTAATATTCTCATAATTGAGATTTAATTAAACAATTCTTTGACATAATTTCTTAAAAAATATGCTAATAATTTATTTTGTTTGATCATTAGTGTCATTGACTGTTTAATAAGTGTAAAATTTCATCCCATCCAAATTCAACCTTATATCTTTAATATTCAATTTAACATAAAAAAATCTCTAACAAACTCTCACTCTTGGTAGATTTAAATTTGCAATTCATCCTAGATATTTCAAATAAAAATTGAGCATAAGAATCAAAATTTTTAAATATATATACTTGCACACATGCGCGCGCGCACACACACACATATATATATATATGAGATGTAATAAAAAAAATTTATTATGACTTTCAAATTAACTTATGTTACATCAAGTCGAGTCTCTGATTGACATTGTCAAGTCATTTATATTAAAATCTATCTGAATTTATTATGATCATCTATTTTTCTAGTTGATTGAGATAGGATAAAAGATTACCAAACTAGGCATAGACATGACAAGTATTCTAATAGCTTGATTGGAAAATAAGATGGTGAGGTAAGGTAAGATTTTTTAAAGTATGGTAGGGTAAGATATAGTAAAATAAGGTTAATAATTTAACTTTATCTTGTTTGATTAGAAAATAAAGTTTAATAAAAGTTTCATGTTAAAATGATTAAAATACTCTATAAAAATTTTAAAAAGATGACTAAATAATTAAAATAACATAAAGATAAAAAAAGTCAAAATATTTAAAATAAAATAAAATAAAAAACCAACCCTTCTCAACCCACCAAATTGGTGGGTTGAAAAAACAAGGTTTCAAAAAGTTTTTTAAACTTTCCAAAAACTTTACCCTATGAGAAATAGTTTCTCAAACAGGATATGAAAGTTTTTTAACCTTGAAAACTTTGTCAATGCTTTAAAAACCGCAATCCAAACAAGAGGTAAGTGTAAAGGTGGTAACAAAAACTGTTGGATTCATATCTTAAGCAGTTGTGCCATCCTAATACCTATTTAACACAACCAAAACAAAAGCCTAATACTTCAATTAATGCTACTGAAGCTATATTTCATAAGCATGATTTGAATGAAAGGATAAAATCATTTAGAAGTTGAAGAAAAAATATAAATTTTTTTACTTATTATTTCTTTAAATTTTGAGTAGCTCAAAAGCATAATTTAATATATAGTGTTAATGCATTGAGAATTTCCCTAACAAAATTCATGGAAGAGCTGCAAGAAAGTTTTTAAATTTATGTTTTAGTTGAATTTGAAAGAATTTGTGTTTTTTTACTTGGTCAATGCTAGTTATTCCTTAAAATAAAGGATGTCAATGACCAAAATAAGTTGTAGTTCAAGATATGTTCAAAAAAAAAAAAAAAATTCTTGTATGAAAATTTATTTTCCTGCATTAATCCGTTCAAAGCAATGAATTTTAGTATGTTGAGAGGAAAGTCAATTTTAAGCTCCTTTTAAATATTTTCTCTTTATATTGAACCAATTCTTATACAAGGTATCAAAGCCTTCTTCTTAAAAAGTTTTTTCCCCCTTTTTTAGTTGAGTAAATTGAGTGTGTCAAGAAAATAGCAATAATAGAAGAAATCAAATAAGAAAAATTAAATAAAAATCCCATTAGGGTTGAACTCCAAAAATTTCAGGTTGGATTATATATTGAGTCATCATAAAAAATTCAAGTCATTCAATAATGTGAGTGTTTAAAGTTAAATAACTGCAAGTTATCCTGCGAAGTTGAAAGCATCACATATTTTCTAAATGGCGTCAAGTCACTTTTGTGCTCCTATTTTTAGAGGAGAAAACAACTAATTTTGGGTAATAAAGATGAAATCTTATCTCAAGGCCTATAATTTTTATGGAGCAACAAAAAAAGGACGGGATCTCCTCCATTGGAATCAAATCCAACTTTGACTCAAATAAAAAAACATAGCGAAAAAGTAGCCAAGAAGTCAAAATCTCTTTCGTGCATTTTTGCAGCTATGTTAGATGTGCATATGACAAATTGAAAGAGGAATGTGAGGGTAGTGACAGCTTTGGAATGCTAACAATGAAAGTTGGGAAGACAGTAAAGTTGCATTCAACAAAGCTCAAACAGCTTCTGAATCAGTGGTGACAAGTGAAATAAAGGTCCTCAGTATAAAGCTCAAAAGAGTTTCATAAAAGAGTAAGTTCCTGCCCTATGGAACTTGCAAAAGAACAAACCACCTTGAAAAAGACTGTTGGCAAAAAGGCAAACCTTAGTACCAGGGTAGATATTACAAGAGAGATGGGCATATTGAAAGGTTTTGTAGATTGAAGATAGATTAAGCAGTTGTAAAGCAAACAAATCACATTAAGGATCAACCACAGGTAGGGATGACAATAGAGAGAGGATTTCCCACTTCTTGCAGGGGTCCTTTGAGAATTTTTGTCATTTCTTTCTCATGAAGCGAGGGTGGGGATTACATCCCTGCACCACGGGTTCCCATAGGACCTTTGAAGTAGATCCCGATGAAGACATGAAAATATTAAATATATTTTTATAAATTTTTATATTTATAAATATATATTTTAGATGTATAGATAAATATTTTGTGTATAAATTTATATTTTTATATATTTATTAATATATAGAATAAAATATTTTATAATATAATAAATTATATTTTAAAAAAATAATTTGAAAATAATAAAAAAATTTTGTTATGCAGAGAATCATCACGAAAATAGAAAAAATATTTCTTCCATAAAAAAGGCGAGAGAACAGATGAGGATAGCCCCGGCCCACCATGTTATCATTCCTAACCACAGACTGAACAACATTTGTTTATGTTCATCAAATCCTCATTTCACTTAACAAATCTTTCAAAATCAAGGTCAAATTAGGAAACGGAGATCTTGTGCAGACTAAGTGCAAAGGTAGTATTGATATATATATATATATATCATTATTCTTCAAACCTCAAATCTTTTTCTTTTATTTTGTTTCTCTATTTGGCTCGTGTAAAGTCTATCTATTAAGGAAAAAAATTTTACACTTTAAGTGTATATATCTGTATTTTATATTTTCAACCAACGATACATAACACTTTAAATAATCACTCATAACTCTAAAATATCTACTATCACATTTTTTTAGTGAAAGGACACTTATATACAGGTATTTTTATCTTATATTAGTTAGTTATATACATCCAAAATAGTTAAAATTTTCTCATCTATTATATATATATATTATATTAGTTAGTTATATACATCCAAAATAGTTAAAATTTTCTCATCTATTATATATATATATACACACATATATATCAACAATCCCTTTTTAGGAAATCTTCACTAATTTCTAAGATGTAAATACAATTTTACAAATTGATTCTAATAATTAAAAAAAATCATAATGCAATTCTTAAGTAAATTAAATATAATAAATAATACTTTAGTGATATTGGCATTGTTAAAAATTATGAAATTGTATATTCAAACCTTCAACCAAAACTAAATTAAAAGATAATAATAATTTTAATTTTTGCATGAAATTTCGGAAGTTCCAAACTTTTGAATGAAAGAGATTTGCTTTTATTTAACCCTTTTGGAATTTAATATGACAATGTCCAGACGGATAATAATGTGGACCAATATATCCTATATTTTCTTTCATACAAGGTAGTAAGACTGCTCTCTTGTCAAAAAATACTATATCGAAATGCCACTTGTCAACAGAAAAAACACATGCGCATAAAAACCCTAAAGGAAGGAGATTATGGACCTTCCACAATTCGATACCAAAGAGAACATAAAAATAAAGAAGCCTCATTTATTAACCTGAATCTAACTTTGTTCCATAAGCCGCATCCATTAGCGATCAACATTCATTAATCCATTAAAGAGGAACAATTATTAATTAATTATAAGCAATTATTAAATATAAAATATTAAAATAATTAAATTATAAAATGACAAAAAAAATAAATATTTTATATTATAATTAATTTTACACAAAATACAAATTAATGTAATGATAAATAAAATTAATATTAATAAAAAATGAAAATGTTAACCTTTATATTTCAAATACTAAAAAAAAGTTAACTTTCAATCTTCACATATATTTTCTAAATGATAAATACTAGTTCATAATTTAAATGCTCGATCACTAAATACTAATAAATAAAGTTAAACTGAATATATATATATAGTTGTTAGTATCCCCGACAACATTCTAGCTCACCACAATGGAAGAAAAAAGTTCAAACTCGAGCGCTTTACAAGCACTGAAGAGAATACTTTGCCCAAGTGACAATAATGAGTTATCTGTATGTAAATGCAACTAATAGAAGAAAAAAGTTCAAACTTGAGCGCTTTACAAGCACTCAAGCGAATACTTTGCCCAAGTAACAATAATGAGTTACCTATATGTAAATGCACCCCGGTGGAGAAATTATATATATGAATTTATATTTCTCTCTGTGTTAATTTACTATATAGAACATCAAAGCTGATGTATAGAACTAACAAGGCTCCCAACCAAAAATTTACCCCTCTTGGTAAATGCCGGAGAATCTTGAAGGCACTTATTTGCCTCACTACACCTCCAAATAAAATTACTCAATGATCAGTCCATTCAACTTCGCGGAGTAGAAGGGTAGCATCACAGACCACTTAACTGTGGAAGCTTAAAAGGAAAAATATAAAAGAATTCTCATGATTGTAAAAAATCAAATATGTGAAACTGATTTTGGACTAGAACATCCTTCTCAACATACTGAATCCTAAAGCACCAATCGACAAAATAAGAGCAACTTTTGTGACTTCAGAGTCAGCAATCATGCTTCTCCTGCTTGTTCTTATGTGCCGAGACCTCTCGCCCAAGCTCTCGCGAAGAAGATTACTTAAAGTGTCTAACTGATGCATGACTTGGCGTTGTCCCCTAACGATGCCAGATATCTGCTTCACATAGAAAATTTATAGGCTGGTCAACAAGAAATGAATGCAACAACCCCCAACAGCTAAATGTTCAATGTGTAACTATATGATCCATGATCAACTTATATTAGCTGGTCTAGAATTCGTGCAGCCTCCATCTCTCTCTCAACTTCTCTCTTCAGTTTATCAAATAGCCAAAAATCTTTTTTTTTTTAAGTACTTTTGTCAATGAAGTTTCAAAAACTAATAGCTAAATAACCCTCCAGTATGGAAACTAGCATCTCATAAGTCGAACAACCGGAGTCGACCATTCTATCCTTCCAGGCAGCTTCACTCCCACATCTTGATGTAGAATTTACAACTTAGAGGACAATACATCTGAATTAACTATAAATAAAAGCTGAGGGTCTAAAGGGGACAGTTGTAGTACCTCTTCCATTAAAGGTGACTCCTTAGCCAACTGGGAGGAAGATGCAGAATTGGGTATTTTGGATCCAGTCAAGGAACCATTGCTTAAACCAGAGATGAAGTAAGAAGTTGGAGCAGAGCCATTACATGCTTCAGTTTGGGCAGTCAAGTTTTGTTGGCTTGGAGAATTTTTGTTGATGTTTAATTTGGAATTTAGCTCCTCAATACGAGCTGTGAACTCATCCATTCTATCATTTAGTGACGAAATCTGCTCTGAAAGTTGGGTGAAGATTCCCTGAAGGGGAAGAAAAAGAAGAAAACAGAAAATAGCTTTTGAGGACTACAACTCCATTCCAGTAAAATATAATCAATCAATTGAAAAACAAAAATTCTTGAATACCTGGTTTGTTAGCAATGCTTGTGAATCTGGATTTCTGTCATCATACCTTCGGTTGTTTGCTGCCAGTCCAGCAAACTTGGACAAGTTCTTGTCCCTTTGACTCGAATATGAATGTGACATACCACTGCTTGATGTAAATAATGATCACTCTATTAGTTAGTATATCCAGATTTTGCAAGATTCTCCAACATCAAAAATAAAGATCTAGAGGAAAAAGCAATATAACAAAATTATTTTTAAGTCCTAGAAATATAATAGGGTTGTTATGATGGATTGCACCTTTTGAGATTCTTATTTCTCATGGCAATCCTATCAGCAGAGGCTCGCAGAAGTGCTTCTTTGGGGCTTGAAACCAAATCCTCATCTAGACTAAGCTTTGTCTTCAGATCATCTGGTAAAGCCTGCAGAATAATTAGATCAGGATAACATATGCTGGAGCAGCAATCAGATGAATTGGATATTATCATACCATAACCTCGTCCACAAGCTTTTCCAGTTGAATCTGTTCTATATAGGTACGTGGAACATATGAGCCTTCCAAACCTAGCTGCTCTGCAACACATCTCACAACCAAACGATCTTTTCCTTGCACCTTTTTGAAAAACAAACAAGGATATGAGACTTGTCCAACTTAAAAGACAAACTACCAACAAAGCTTTTCAAAGCAACACAACAATTTACAAGCAATTCCGGTTGACCATTAAAATAAATGGGTGAACAAAACAAATCCACATTTTTTCTAATATCAGTGATCATAACCAACTTACAAATCCTGTCATTAGCAATGCAATGCTAACAGATTTTACACCACCTTCGGTAATCAATAGCTATGGTAATAGTGAGGTCTAACATAACTTGCAGAAGAATTTTCCAGCAATTCTCAAGTGAATTATAGAGAATATCAAGTAAAACATCTGAGAATTTTAACTGACTTCATATTTTGGTCATAATAAAAAGGAAAAAAAGTTCCACAAATGCAATGCACTGACTAAGAATGAGAACTATAAAAAAATGATTTAGGCCTGTTTCTCACCAAAAGATTTCAACATGTAGATACCCACTCCCAGGCAGATGAATGCAAAGAATTTAATGACTAAGAATTTATCAACATGTAGATACCCACTCCCAACATGTACCTGAATATATTGA
This sequence comes from Omphalea diandra, assembly GCA_949677035.1. NCBI lineage: Eukaryota > Viridiplantae > Streptophyta > Magnoliopsida > Malpighiales > Euphorbiaceae > Omphalea > Omphalea diandra. Next base: position 30,764 of record CATIWR010525303.1, on the reverse strand, counting down.
CGATTTAGTTGTTCTAGCCAATCAATTTTCAAACACACTCTATCATTGCAGAATACATGGCTGCTTCTTTTTAGAATGGCTGCTATTGTGTATCCAAGGGCCATCAACCCACCAAGAAGCCGTACACTGACTTCAAAAGTTATCCTAGGCGATATTACAAATGGGGCATCTGTTACCCATTCCTGAAATTAAAAATTATAACAGATTGCATAAAGATATGTCAATATGCTTCTTCAATTTCAACAACAAAACACCCAAATCCAAACTGCTATAGAAAACCAATTAATTGTCCTACAGAAGTTGATAATATTTTTGGTTATCTAATTAATAACGATTATATGGAACCCTAGGACTATTTAATTTATTATCCTAGTTTTAATTCCATTCATAGCCGCTAGACTTATTCTTCAATTTCAATTTGCTACAAAAAAATACAGTCAACTTTAACTTGTATTTCTGTAGTCACCCTTGCCCAATTTAATAGCAAATTCAGCCCAAGTTTTTATGTGGCAGTCAAATAAGATATTCGAGTGGGCCATGAGATTTTTTTATTAGCCATAGAAAATTTTGTCAAACCTCTTGTAGAATTTCATCACAGTGGTCTCATAGACACAAAATCATGTTGGGTGATTTTACATGACGAATTGAACTGATTGGCGGCACTGAAATTAGTGATATATCTAATCACCATGGGTGAAACTAACCAAAAAACACAACATGCCAGCAATACCTATATATCCATGGCAATATGTTCAGAACCAAATAAAAAGAAATATCCATTAGATTATGCTTGATATATGTGCCAAGCTCATATCCATCAAATTCTAAACTCAGGGAAAAAGGCATGACTACGTACTCCTGCACAATAAAAATGGGTCATTCTAAGAGAATCTACTTCCCAAATTACAGAGGCACTTAGGTTGGCTATGTCCTTGTTTTGCATTCTTAGCAACATATACAGGCATTGATCCTCTAACAGTCTATAACAATTTTATTTCTTAACTCCTATCTCTACAATTTAATTATTGTATGCAAGTTATTCAAGTCTGTTAGAACCATTAATTGTAACAATAAGGAAATTAAAATTCCAAGGGCAAACCTCAAACATAAGATTGTATTTTCCATCTTTATTCCTCATTCTGAGATATGATTGACAAGATTCGGGATCTTCACCAGGTGGTAGAAGATATATATCATAAGTCTGCTCTGTGGACTCTCTAAATTCTTCTGAAAGAACAGCCTTGATTTGATCCACCGTCACTTTCCTTGCTGACTATAAGAAAAACAAGTACTCAGGCATCAATTTAGTGAAAGCATATGTTTAACAAATAGCTATTGACTGGAAAGATGCAACATTGCAACAAGTCTCTCTGACAAAGGGGCTAATCTGGGAAGTGCATTAACAAGTATCAATATAGTGCAGGAATTGAATATTGCAAATAAATAGCTCAAACAGATTCAAAGTGGTTAGCGACCTTTAATATGTAAGTAGGATTCTGGAATCCAGAGAAAGGATTGAATTTGTTAATGATTTTTATGTGTGCTGTTTGGAGATCTGGTTCAATAAAAGCTTTGTACATTGGATATACCTGCAACAAAACTGAAGCTGAGTAGTTGAAAATCAATAGCATGCAGAAATGATTTTAAAGCATGTTTAAAAAAAGCCTAAAGCATATAAAACACCCAACTGTTTCCGATATCTGCTGGATAATTTCCTCTGGTGCTTGGCCAGCCCGCTGGATATCGCGTAGGACCCGTTTTACAAGGTCAAAATGAACTCCTCCTGTTACTGAAACTCGGAGATCCAGCATAGGTCGCAGCTTTTCGCTTAAAGCATAGATTCCCTCAATAATCACTATGCGAGAAGTTGGAACTTCAACCGTCCTATCACAATTACAAGCCTGTCTTAAGTTTAACATATAAGCCAGACATGGAAAAGTACACATGATCATAAACTTGTTGCTTTCAAAAAGATGATAACGTGACAAACGAACATGATAAATGGAAAAGTACAATTATCTATCATGATAACATGCGCAAATTACTTTTTTCTGGAGAAAAAAATGGTTAAAACTTCCTTTTAAAGTGATGGCATAGTGAATGAAAACAAGAGCATATAGCTTTCATTTTTTGATGGTAACATGATATTATCCACGTAAACAAAGATGATAATATCATAAACTGAAAGGTACAACTATTTGTTAGTATCAAAGGAAGCAGCTGTAACCTGTATCCAGTACGGGAGCTAGACTTGAAATCATAGATTGGAACCTCAGCTGATTTTCCTGCCTTCAAATCATGGAGATTCCTAAGCAGAGTTTCATAATCTGTTAAGCGTGGATCTGTTCAAAACAGTGTTAAAAAGAAAAGCATAAGAACACACGCTTTGTCTCAATCTCAAACCACTTTTAGCTACTCTGAATGATGTTACTCATAACATTCTAAGTTGCAATGAACACATAAGAACCACAACCATGATTAGGACGGTCATAATTGAACCTATCTCTTGATATGGAATGAATATTACTAAGCAATCCAAACTAGTTCAGAGGTGTCCGCATAATTCTAACCAGAAAATGAAATTATGTATGATGATACAGCGATTCTTGTGATGCATTAGGTGAAATTTGAAAGGAAAAAAAAACAGAGTGAGCTTAACTTCTTCGGGTTATATAAATGTCCATGTGTTTTCAAAATAGATATCAGTTGAAACTGTGTCTAAACCAGCAAAACAAAGGAAAAGGTTCCTGATCTCAACACACCTTATATTTCTATAGCCTATAGGTCAATCTTCCTAATTTCTTTGCAAAGCCTAATGCTCCAGCGACCTCAACAACCAGAAAATCAAAGCAACCCCAACATATCTCACCATACCTCCAAGATTAGAGATTCACTCTCCATAACAATTAAACGTCCAACCATCTCCAAGTATTGCTACTACTGCCAGTATCTCTCCAGTTGCTCAATGTTCAAATCCGTACAGCACCCTCAACTCACCAGTTACCAACTTACCACACACGCCAGCAGCCAAACCTTAAATCCATAAATTCAATTAATCTTTAAAAATGATTTTTGAAATGGTACTAACATCTGAAATGTATTATAGCAGCTTGACAAATAATTTGATACAACAATTCAAGCTTTTTGAATGATAAAACATTGAAGATACTGTTTGTTAATACTAAAGCATAGAAAGATCTAAGGATCCGTAGTGTAAAATTTACACAAGCACCAAAAGATTCATAGATTTGATTGCCATTCAGAACTGCAGAGATTCACTAGCATATTGTGTCCAAGAAGCCGAGAATATTTACATTCCAAAACTAAAACCAGTGATGAGCTATGATAAAAATCAAGACCAATGCACAAAGAAATCATAGGATGCACAAAGAAATCAAGACATAATTGTAAGCTTATGTTCTGGATGTCAGCAAATTAGCAACAACTGAGAAGTAAGAAAGGGTAGATCAAAAAATTCAAATATCTTAGATCTTCATTGCAGCAGTCACTGTTACAATAAATAAATACGTAAAAAAAAATAGTTACTTGTTAACTAGATGAATCATAATAAGGTTGCACTGTGGAGTTGATGAAGAATCCAAGACCCCATACATGTTACAGACAGTGATATGATTTTGACAAGACAAATATAATTGAGATGGTAAAAAAAGAAGGTATAAGATGGACAACAGCAGTGGCACATATCAACAAGAGCAAGGGAACATTTAAGTTGAAAGTATGTGGTCCACCTTAACAAAATGTTTAGCGAAACTAGAGGAATTCTCAATTTTCTTTTCCATCTTGAACAAAAGCCTACACTAATCAGTATCTCTGACAGTCAAAAGTTTGTGACCCTAATTTCCACCGAAACATGGATGGAATGCCTTTCCTCTTTGTAATCAGATCAAACTGTGATCTCATGCCATATCCAATAATACAAGATCTTCAAGCAAATAGATCTCATAAATTCATAATACAAGGGGAAGATTGTAATCTACCTACCTAACAGAACACTAATAATAGGATCTAAGCTTCAAATATGATTTGTGCCAAAGATACACCTAAATTGTTACCAAAAGCTTATGAACTGCAGCAATGATGGTGGACTTAAGTCACTGGAACGAATTTACTAACTGGTTTTCTTGAAAGCTCCTATATTATTACAGATAGTCTCACATTAATGAATAACATGGATCCATGCCAGGGAACACTAGCATTTTGAGCACATATATTATTTTTTCTCCAAGATAGATAATGTCTGTAATCACAAGAGGATATCATAATTCAACTAAATGCCACAAAATATATTGTTCCAACAAAGTTATCAAGCACAGAATAAATATATATCTTGCAAAACCTGTCTGAAAATTTAATGAAGACACATCTTGGATATTAGATATACTCAGAATTACTCAAAAGAATGTAAAATTTCAAAGGAAAGCCTAAATGAGCTCAAAGATAAGTCACCATCAAAATTTCCATCAACAATTCGGCTAGAATCATTGTAGTTGTCCATTGATATGACAGCAACACTGGGCATGAAGTTGAGTACCTTCTCTGTGAAAACAGTCTTACCAGCCCCTGAAGGGCCAGCTAAACCTACCAATATTATTCCATCATTCTTTTGGGCTAACAATTGGCATGCCCGGATAAATAAAAAGAATCCTTTCTCAAATGTGTAAGTTTGCTGAATTGGAACAATCTCATAGCGATCACAGTCCTTTCTCTTAACCAGTCTGATTTGGTCTTTCAAGAGGCCCTGCCTTTTCTGGTGTAGTTCAGCACCAGACATATCCTGGGCCATCAACATAATATGCTAGCTCCTTCTGATGGAAAGGGAGAATAAAACACAATAAACAAATAGTGCCAAATGACAAAAAAAAAAAAAAGGGAAAATGTTGATTGAATAACATGATAATTAACATACAAAACAATGGCATCTACAGTAGAACAGTAAGACTTAGATATTAAAAGAATGGCCACCATATAACAAAAAAGACTTTTCTATCGCACAATCAATGTACTTAAAAAGAGGGGAGGAGAAGAGCCTTCGGGGGTCGGCGCTAAGATGCATAGAAATAAAATAGAAGACACTAATCAGAAGAGTAGGCCCTTCCAATACAGAACATAGCAATCACAATATGCTAGGAATTGGAAAAAAATATAAATCATACAATCTTAAACACAACAGCCCCATCTGTACTCAATGCATGATGAAAAACAGTAATCCAATTCTTGAAAGAAATCAAAAAACCGACAAGTAGTCAAGAGATGCACTACTTACAACAATAGACTCAAAACCATCATTAGCAGCAAAATCTTGTCAGATATTCCATCATTCATCTACAGAACCAATAAATAGAGCCCCGCAGATGCTAGGGCTTTACCGCTATACAACTGGCTGGATCCTAGCTTCTTATTGAAAAACCATTTCATACCAATATATCCATTTCATACTAATATATTTAACTATCTTCCTTACTGACAAAAATAGCAGTTCCACAACAAAGAATTTCCCAAAAATGCAACGTTCATACAAAGAGAAGGTACTGGTGAATTTGTAAGTAGATTGCTCAAACGCAGTCAGCTTGACCGGCACAAGTTAAAGTGCAAGCAACATAAATAGACAATCAAGACAAACTTTGAGCCCTCAACAACAAAATAATGGAGCTCTTCACAATTTCCTTTTTTTTTAAAGAAAAAAAAAATTAGATTGCTAAAATAAGTCGCTATCAGACTACAAGTACATGAGGAGGGGCATAATTACAGATTTAGATCACATAACTGCGTCATTTAACGTAAATATAGATAGCCCAATACTAACTTTAAAAAGGTACCAAAAAATGAAAAAGGAAAGGTGACTCAGCTTTGTCAGCTCCATTAAATTAACAAAATTAGATCCAAAATCTAAACAGATGCCTGATGGCAAAAAATAAGAAAAATTTTGATGCAAATCACCCACCATTGAAAAAGTCAAAAACAGAGAAGCAAATTTAAATCAAAAAACACGCAACGAATCTTCACAAGCGATACCCCACCACAAAACAGGACTACAATCTCAGAGTTCCAAAAACTCCTATAGACACAACATAACCTCATAAAGACATATCAAAGCAACCGCCTTTTATCAAACCCACAAATCAAATGATAAAAACAAAGATTACCACCATGATAAAATGGCAGAAAGAGCAACACCCAAATGGCAAAATTGGATTTTTAAAAAATAATAATAATAACTGTAAGAGCACTAACCGAATACAGTTGAGTTGAGTTGAGTGTGGTTTAGTTTTAATGATGGGCAATGAATGACCAAACGAGTCACAGAAGAAGGAAAGTTTTTATTGCAGAATAGCAATAAACCACTCTCCCATAATAAAAAGGCCGGTCTCTATTTTCTGGAGAAAACAAAAGATATTTCCCTTGCTTTCAGAAATGAGATTAGAAAAGCATCCCTGAATAGAAAAAGTAAGTAACTTTTCCAAGAATTTTGAATTATTTTCTTTCTTTCTTTCTTTCCAGATTTCCACAGAACCTGTAAATGTAATTACACTCGAGAAAGGCCCGGATGAGAGAGACAATTACAATAGAATACATACAGGCCGAGAAAGGATGCGAGGACGTGGTTGTTTATATAGGGTTTCATTTTAATTTTTAATTTTCTTTTTTTTTTAGAAAAAAGAAATTTTGGTTTTTGGTCAGTCCATAATCAGAAGTCAACGTCAATGTAACAACTGTATAGGACTCTGTTTTCACCCCTTCCCTTACTTCAAACACACCATCATTTTTGCACTGATCGTATTTGTTACGTGAACGTGATCCCACAGCTGTGGCCTACTTGCCTCTGGCCATATCGTCTCAAGTTTCATGAACCTGTCGGTTTTAGGATTCGGTCATCATAATTCATTTATGACACGATTCCGTAATATTATTAAACCTTTACCTAAATCATTATTTTTTAAAAAAAATATTTGGATTATTTTTAAATTTAAAATTTAACAAATATTTGATTGTAAATTTGTAAGTGCTTGTATATTTATTACTTGGTTTTTTCTTTTCTTTTTTTTTTTTCATTTCTATGAAATTTCACTTTAATTGTGTTTTTGAATGAGTTGTATTGTAATTAGGGGTAAATATTTGATTAGTTCAATTTATTCGGTCTAATTTTAATCAAAATCAAATAAATCAAATTTTATATTTTAAAAATTAAATTGAATCAAAATTTTTTGAAAATCAAGTAAATTGAACTTTGTATATTTACAAACTGAATAGAATTGAATTTATAAAATTTTAATTCAGTTCAATTGATTTAATCAAATTACATATATTTTAGATTGATTTAACTCAAATTGATTTGATTTATTAATAATTTTGATTTATTGAGTTTATTCGATTTTTATATAAAAAATAAATTAAAACCAAAACTCAAAATTTTTAAAATTAATATAAAATCAAATTAATTTATATTAAAAAATAAACCGAATAATTCCATCGATGTTTTTTATTCAGTCGGGTTTACCCGTAGTTGTACTCGAATATGTACTAGCAAGCATGGCAAAATGCACTTTCTAAGCATATAGGAAAGATAAGACATTGTTGCTTCCTACTTAAACAAAATCTTGTGTTCCTTTCCTTCATCTTTTTTGATGGTTCAATTTCACTCCCAATTAGAGGACATGTCCTTCACCAAAATGAACAAATTAATGGCTAATTCTGGTACTATTACACTCCTTTCTTGTGAACAACAATGACAAAGGAAAAGTAAGAGGAAAGGGAAACTATGGGAAATATTTCTTTTTCATTCATTGTATGTTGATGGATCTTGTTTGGATACATACATATATATATATATATATAAGATTTCTTTCATCATTTTATTTTTCCTTCTATACCTTTTTCCTATTGCATCTATAAATTGTAGAGATTAAAACATGGTGAGTAAAAAAAATTTGTTTATTTACTTTTCCTTCAACTTTCCAACCAATTTGTATCTATTATTATTATTATTTTCTTAATTTTTCATGTTTCCATAGTAATTGATATGGCAGAACATTTTTTGGGAGATAAAATGACAATTTTTGTATTATGAAATATATAAGAATTCATTATGAGTTGTTTATGAAACCCAATAAAAATAAGGTATAGGATAAAACATGTCAACATGCGAATTCTATAGGATTAATTTTATTAGAATTCACCCAAGTTTAACTTATTCTTGCTAAAGCTATTTGTTTTTTTTTTAATTATAAAAAAGACTTGAAAAACATAAGAATATCACACAACATAAAATCTGGAAATTTTTTATTAAAAAATGCAAAGCGAATTATTTTATTATTTTTATAACATATAAAATTTTAAAAAGCTATTATTTTATTTCATCTTTATTATAATTCAACCATTTTGACCATTTCAAAAAGTAGGAGAAATAAGAAAAGATATGTTAAAAAAAAAAAGAAATAAGAAAAGATAGATGAATATATAAAATAAGATCTCATAATAATTTTAAGTGTCAAAAAATAAAATAAACTACCAAATTTATTTCATATAACTTTTTTAAGGGTTTTTTTTTTTAAATAAAGTGACTTTTTATAATAAATAAATCACTTTGTAAAAAAACAAATTAAAAACTAACGTTGAATAAAACTAATCCAGTTATATAAGTGTCCCATCAATTATAAGGACTTTATTTGGTGAATTATATGTGCCCTTGCTTTTATATTATTTTCCAAGGGCTAATCTTTCAATTTCCTTATATTTATATTTGTAATTTCCTTATATTGATATTTATGAGTTGGATATTATATCTTAATTCAAAATTTTAAATTATTAGATTACACTTCACAAATTTTTTTCTTTTATGTGGGATACGTTTGAATATATATACATCTCACAAAAATGTGTAATTTAGTTTTGAGAGTTTCATCTTTTTTTTTTTTAAGGAAATAAAAGAAATTAAAATTTTGACCACTGAACTTTCCATAATTCTGCTAAATTAATCCTCCAAGTGAAGGCATTTCCTATTGAATTCCTATACAATTTAATTTGACCACATTGAAAAGTAATTTAGAGGATAATTAAATTAGTCAAAAGTGAAATTTTGAGTAAAAGTTATGGATTTGAGCTTTACATAATGCTCTACTACTACACTTTAATAAAAAAAAAAAAAAGTGAAATAACATGATGGTAAAATTTTTTTTATTATTATTATTTGTCGAAGAACCATTCAATTCAAAAACTATGAATGTCCATCGAGCTTGAAGCATGAACAAGTAAAGGCTCTCCGCTGAAATCAATTAATATATATATATATATATAAATATATAATTTTATTTTTTATTTAATTTTAGATGAGTGATTGTCACTTATCAATTAATTATTTATTTGAAATAGAATTTGATATTTATCAAACTAACTAGTTGACACAGAAACGATAATAATTTTTATATAAAATGATCTAATTAAAAAACTATTAAAAAAATTAAAATAGACAATTAAAAAAAATGCAAGGATATAAAATAGTTATTATGTTATATATTTTAAAAATAAATATGATTTACTATATATTTTATATAAATATTTTATTTTATTATTATTTTTAAATATATTTTAAATAATATGTTAAACTATAATCACATAAAGTGTAAATTAATCATTAATATTTAATTAATTAGATAGAGTGGCCAAGCAATAAACTCTAAACTTATCCGTTCACCTTATTTTGTGCCAAAGTATCCAATAATAAAATAGGATGGCCAATAATTAAACTCTAGATTCATCGATCAAAGAAATTCTAAGATTATATCAAAGAATCATTTGATTTAAAAAGCTAAATTATTGAGTGAGCTCCAGTAGTTTTATGTATTTAACATTTATCAATTTTTCTTTTTCCTTTGAGGTTTTCGGCCAATCCCCTTTTTTTTTTTTTGGTTTTTTTGGGATTGACAAAGAAAAGAGAGACTAGTAATTGCACATATCAACAAGAAAAATTATGTTGATTGCCTCAACCCTATAACGAGATTAAATTTTAAATATTTTAATTGAAAGAGTTAATAATAGTATTTTAAAAATCAGATCGATAAAATTGAGAATGAGATCATTGATTGATTTAATTAGTATTAAATTAGGTTTTAAAATTAGTTTTTATTTGTAAATGTTATAATTATATTTTTATATTTTTACTATTTTTTATTTTAAATTTAATTTAATAATTTTAAAATTTTTAATTTTTTAAATTTTAAATTAAATCAATCAAATTACCCAAATCAAAAATTTATTGACAAATTCAATTTTAAAAACATTAGTTAGTAGTCATTTTTTATGTAATAACATGATGAGGAGCCAATAAATTCTACGCCACTATTACAGTTTCTTAATTTCGGCAAATACAACTCATAACATTATTGAACACTAAACAATAAATTGGTATAAGACCGAAATAAGCATTAAAATTTTTAAACTCGTGTTTTAGAATGTAAAATTCATCCTCATCAAGAAGCACAATAAACGCTTTCAACGTGCAAGACAAATGAAAAGAATAATGAATTCTAATTATTGACCAAAGTTAATAGTAAATAAAAGAAAATAATCTCTTTAAAAAAACCATCTCTTTTCTTCATAGGTTTTTTAGTTTTCACTAAAATGGAGCTCAGATAGCAAATTTGCTTGAATTATCAAATAAATAATTATCACTTTTTCTTTTTCTTTTTCTTTTTTTCATTTTTTAGTATAGAGAAGAGATAATTTTATATTAGTAATATGGAGATTACGATATTCACTTTAAATAATTTTAATCTTATCACTTATGGTTGCGATCTATATTCTACTCGTACTTGATCAAATCGAGTAATATTTGAATTAATTGGATAATAAATATGAGCAACTTCATACTCGAATAATAGTAATATAGTATTTTATCAATATTTATATTTATACTCTATCCCAACTATTAGATTTATTCATATTTAAATTCATATATTTGCCTAATACACATATATGCACATATACACATATGTTTTATACACACACATAAACATATATACTTCTAGTTTATTCGGTACATTTACAATATTGAACTATTAATTATAATATATCAAATATATTGCATTTGGAGAATTGGATATACTTCAAATTATTCAAAATTTCTTTTTAGGGCATCCAAAATGATAAGGGTGAATACGAAACTTAAAAATTCTCAAATTGGATTGAATAATCAAATTGAACTGAATTGAAATCGAAATCTCCAATGTAAACAGTAAATTATCCGAATTGAATTGTACCACTTTTTTTAATTGGAACAATATTTTATATTACCTTGGATCAAATAACATTATAACCATTATGAACCAAAAAAATCAAATCGAACTATAATTTTATGTGTGTGTATTATATATAAACTAAATAAATATTTTAATTATTAGTTGCACTAATTAACACACTCAATTAGTATATATTACTAATAATGACTATTCTTAATAACTAATAATTAGACTATTTAGTATTTATTAATTATCAATAAAGATTAAAATAAATTCAATTTAACATTTAATGTACAAATTATTAGTTATTAGTTATTATTTATTAGTTTAACATTTAACATATAAGTTATTATTAACATTTAATGTACATAAGTTATTTAATATTTAATATTATTAATTATATATAAACTAAATAAATATTTTAATTACTAGTTTTACTAATTAACACATTCTATTAGTATATATTACTAATAATTACTATTATTAGTACTATTCTTAATAAATAATAATTAGACTATTAATTATTAATTATAAATTAATAGTAAAAATTAAAAATAAATTCAATTTAACATTTAATATATAAGTTATTAGTTATTATTTATTACTTATTAATTTTAGTCATTTAATGATTAAAAGTGAGAAATATAAAATTTATTTTATTTTGGTTAATAAATATTAAAAATAAAAAATTTATTTTTTTAATAAATTAAAATAAATGAATACTTGAATCAGTACCAAGCCAAACCTAATCGTCTTGAAAAAATCAAAAAACCAAATTGAATCATCCTAAATTAATAAAAAAACTGAACCAAACTAAAAATTTAGGATAATAGTCATTCTTTATTTTAAAAATCTTTAAAATTTTGATCAAATCCCGAAAATTTATAAATCTTTGAAATAGAATATATCGCACTCACCCCTATATAATGATTTATACTTTTTAAAGCGTAATTCATATGTCATATCATCATTTTATTAAAATGTATAATACCATTTATCCAATTCCTTTAATTCAAAAAATAAAAAATAAATAAAATGTGAGACCCACACATTTCTCTTTTTCAGCTGCATTATGCATGTCATTAGGGTGAGCATGGAGAATGAAGATTTCTTAATTGGACCAAAGAATTGGATTGATTTGGTACCAAAGCCAAAATATTCAATTTTTTTTAAAAAAAAAATCGAATAATTGAACTAGACAAAAAATAAGTGAATGGAACAGTTCTGAAGTTCTTCATTTTTAAAATTTCAAAATTTCAATATGGTCCTAGAGATTTTCAAATCTCCTAATTGAACTGATTTGTGCTTACCCCTACGTGGCATAGTATGGGAGAGTGTGGGTGAGCATTTGATTGATTTAATTCAAACTAAATTGATTAAGACAAAATTGAATATATCAAAATAATATTAAAAATCAATAGAATCAAATCGAAATACCTATAAAATTGAATTAAATCTAATTGAGAGAATTCAGTTCAATTTGATTTTTTTTATTTAGTTTTACAAACATCAAATGAGTAGTAGAATGTTGTTCATTTAGATTAGTTAAACAAGAATCTAAAAGATTGAAGCGATATATTGTTCTAAGATATTAGTTACACTGTAACAATTAACAATGAAAAAATCATACAATTAAACGTGATAAAAATTTAAATTACATGAAAAATTTAACAAAAGTTGACAATACAATTACAAAACTAAAATTAAAGCAATTATAAATTATAGAAATCTGAATGAATTAACAAAGATATTAATCTTAAAAATTAGATTTTCACAAAAACTAATTTCAAGTTCCTTAAATTTTTAATTAAATAAGCCAAAATACAAACATAACAAATCAATACGGAAAATTTTGAAATTAAAAAATAATCATTATACAATTGAAGATGAAGTAAGAGCTGGTGGCTATCGAGAGAGAGTGATGTCGTCGATTATCAGTCTGACAAGGAGAAGGCGATAGTCACAGACAAACAGTATGAAAGAATATATAGATATTGTATCAATGACTTTAAAATAAATAGGAAAGGAAGAAGAATAAATCAATAATGATCAATCTGATAAACTAAAGCTATATTTATTTGGTTTAAAAAATTTAAGAAAGAAGAAGAATAAGAGAAGCAAATAAGAAAAGGAAGAAAAAGAAAGCGGAGAAATGACTAATGACTATGTTAGCAAAAGAAATATAATGTTTCTTTTTCTGACACTGAAAGACATAAATGCCCTTAATGGCATTATAAAATTATAAAAAAAATCTTTTTTTTTCTTATTATGGTTCGATTTATTCAATTTAATCTATTTTTATCCATATAAATCAAACTAAAAATTTAAAATTTAAAATTATAATTAAATCAAATCAAATTAAAAAAAAAAAAAGAATTGATCGATTCGGTTTAATTTTTTAGTTTAATTCGTTTTTTCTCACCTCTATAGGCTAGACTGTAATGGATGGGTATAATGAAGGGTATTACACCCTACTGTGGATTCCCTTGGTATTTTAGTAATTTTTAATATATGGTCTCTTTTAATACAATGTGTTATTCTAGTTAAATATGATTATAAACTCATAATTATATACTTTATATTTCAAGTTGCATATTTATCCAAAATTTTATAAATATGGGAATGAGTTCAATATTTGTTGTTTAAATGAATATGGGTTGAGTAGATATATCCCTTTTAGGTATAACTAAGGATATAACACTACTCTATCTATACTCTACCCGTTATCATCTCTACTTACCACGAGGCTAAGGGTCTCTTTATTTTAATTATTGTTGGTAAGTGATTGTTAGCTATTGTTACTAATTGTTGATATCTAAAAATGATAAATTATTTGGTAAAAATATATTAGTGATTATTAGTAAGATATTAAAAATCATTAAACTATAATTATTTTAAATATATTATAATTTTATTATGATACTGTAATTATGAAGAAATAAATAATACTAATTAAAAATTAATTAATTAAATATAATATATTATAATGTCTTATTATCCAAGTGTATGAATAATATAATTATTACATTGTTGTTAATATGATAATTGACCAATTTGGAAATAAATTAATTTTCTTTTTTAAAGAAAAATAGTCTATTATTATTATTATTATTGCTACAAACAATAATTGAATCCTGATAATGATCTCAAGAACATTATATTTTATAGTTATTATCGGAGGTTTTTCTAAAGACCAATGGCACTATAATGGTCGCTCAAGGAGGACCTTCTTCAGTAAAATTCCATCATTATTAAAGGAGTGGAAGAATAGATTTTTTTTTTTTTCGGTGAAGTGCCCGAAGGGTTGGGTGACACCAAACAAATGGAATAGATCAAGAAGCTGTTGATGACCGGATGTGGAAGTATGTTCATATGAAAGAAAAGGCTTACGAAGGATGCTTTCCCATGCAGGCTACAGTGGCAGCGGCGATACGTATACTTTTGGTAATTTCAACTCTTTCTGCTTTGTTTAGATAGGCCATCATTCTAATCTTTTTCATAAGGATGGATATTAGGCATGCCATGGAAACCTTGAAGAAAGGGAAAAGTAAGATTAGAAAAGCCTTTGTTTTGAAGGAGAGAGTACCTCGGGAGACCATGATCAGGCTGAGGCTATCCTACTGCCTTTCCTAGCTGTTGATGTCTAGGTAACTAAGTAATTTGTTGAAGAAGGTGACCTTGCGGCCAAGCACATTAGGCTCAATTCATCTTCGCAGCCAAAGTTCGATATTCAAGGCTTAATCAAGAAGAAGTTTGGCAATAAAGACTTCAGTTCTTCAAGACTAAGTTGTGTATAGTTCCTCAATGCCTAAATTTTATTGCCTATTGATGAGAAGCAGTTCCAGGTCAATAACGATCATGGTGTTCTGACCTTAATTAATTCATTAGCTCTTCAGATATTTGCTTTTATTTTTCCATTCTCCTCTTTTTCTTTTCCTTCTTTTCCTTTTCTTTCTTTTTTTAAAGTGTGTGGTTTTATGCAAATTATTTGGATTGTCGGAACATCAATGGTCAAGTAGCTAAACATTAAGTTCAAGCCAGTGCTTGGGCTAACAAGAATGCCCAATGAAAAAAGATCTAGCTGATGTTGGTGTACAAGTGGCCTTGGAAAAGTCGACCAAAGAAGAAGTCGAGCAAAAGTTAGTCGAGCTGAATAGTGAAGCCATAGACAAAAAATTGATCCAGCTTATTTGTCTCTTAAAGCCATTGTAGATCCCCATGTGAGCTTTGATGCTTCTATAAATCAAGAAACTTAATAAAAAAATTTATTTTCCTTAACTTTGTGTCATTGCTTTTTTTGTGCCCAACGCTCTTTTTAAGTTTTTTTGTCTAACCTATCTTGCTTAGGACTTTGTTAAGTCTATTTCATATATGCTTTAACACACTTTTGCTTGATGTGCTACAGAATTACTTCTACTTAGAAAACTTTCTAAATTTATTTGCTTGGTGTCATAACCCATCTTATTTATGCTTAGAATTTCGGTAAATTTTTATACATAATAGGTTGACTCATCTTGTTTGTGCTTAAACTTTCTATAGGTATTTTTCACTTGGTGGGTTATCCTATTTGTGCTTAGAATTTTTAAGTCTTTTCTTGATGGGTTGCCTAACCTATCCTGTTTGTATTTAGAATTTTTCTCCAAGTATTTTTGCTCAGTGGCCTGTCCAACCCATCATGTGATTCTTTTTTCAAAGAACAAATAGAATGACACAATAATTTACATGTTTCACTCTCTCTTAATGCATTGGAAGGAGCTACGTCCATAGGCTAAAAGGCTGCTACTCTTTTATTATTTTCATAATTTTAAATAGTACAAATTTAACTACTGATTATTTTTTTTAGTGGATTGATCTTCTAAGTTCAGGGCGGAAGCCTTCCATTTGTTGTGCTAAGCTTATATATGGCAGAGCTTATTGCTTTAGATATGACAAACTGACTTTTTCTAATTGACTCCGAGCTTGCCTATACTTATCTCTCCTACAATAATGTCTGCCTTATCACTAGCTGTTGGGTTTTGTAGAGCGAGTACAACGAAAAATAAAAATTTTCTACACACGAAATCCATCAAAAATTCATGCGATTCGATTAAACTAACAAAAAAGGATGTGAAACCCACTAATCTAAACAATAGTTGTGCAATTGTTGGAAGGCAGAGAGAGGGTTTACACCCGTAACACCTTACCTCAAGCTTGGAGTTGGATTTAGATGTTGTCAAAGAGTGAACACCCTTTATAGGTATCCACACAAACATGTTATCTCCAAAATGGGTAACACTAGGGTTTTTCTTTCTTTCTAAAATGTTTTCTAAAAAAGTAACGTGAACGTTCACATCCTTTATAAGATAACTCTAAAAGTATATATATATATATATATATATATATATATATATATATTTTAATCGTTAAAATATTTTTGTCAACTCTATATTGTAAAGATGCAGATAAGCTATTTTGTTTTAACTTTTAAAACAAAAATGATATATAAATATCAAGAATATATATATATATATATGTCCAAAGAAAGCAAAAAATACCATTTCGTTTTGACCCTATTGTAAGTGTGTGATCCTGTAGGTTCATAAAATATTTGCAGTGACCTAAAACCTATTTGTGACATACAAGTCATAAGTGGTCTCTAGTAAGAGATTATAACTACCCAAATTATATGAAAGTCAATGCTTTGACCTAAACTATTTTACAAATAGTTTTATAATATTTTTATCAAATTATATCTCAACTAAACATAAAACATGAATCATGTCATCCTTATATAGTTTAATTATTTATCGATCTTTAAGTAAACTGATATAAAATAACATTGATAACCTTTATCAATTTATTTTCGCATAGTCATGCAATATCTTCAGTCTAACTTATTGAGAGGTTGAAAGATAAATTTCTCAAAATATATATGAGAGAAATTCTTTATCAATCATTCATATTCATTTATATGATTTACTTCATATCTAATATTAGTCTGTATAATTATCCTCCTAAAGATAATATTGGAATGTATCAAAACATGAGATTCATCATATTGGAATTTATGGTGATTTTTAGGTTAAAGGATTAAATTAATACTATTGCATGAGAATTACTTGTGATTGTTTATCCATATAGTGTTCTTATAGCGGGTCGGTTCAATATAATATTTCTTAAATATGTATTTATGTGTTTGGCTTAATATCACATATTCATGACTAGTAAAATATAGGCATTAATCAAAATACATATTAGTCTTCATTCATTATTATCCCAATAATAAACTATTTATGAAATTTATACTTTACCCATAAATAAAATATAAAAGAGATATTTAATAAAAATGCAACCATGACATTATTAAGAAAATACACATCAGAAGAATTGGCCTCGGGTACATAACTAATCCTAGGTCTCCTTCTCCAAATGTTTATTGCTTCACCTTTCTATCATGGTACTAGACAAACTTTTATTTATAAATTGTCATACAGATGTTTGTCTTCTCTTCTTGTTCCTTTTTTTTTTTTTTTTTTGCTAAGAGATTTATGTTGTGTCTTCATCTTTCATCATTTGAGTTCGGATCATACTATAATATTCATATTGAAGCAAGTCCTATTTCAATCAAGATTACTTCTTTGATTCCATATATAAGTGAAAATGTTGTTTCACATATGGCGGTTCTAAATGTTGTTTATAAGCCCAAATGACATGGCACAATTCTACAATTTGCTCTTTTTTTTTAACTTCATCTAGCTATTTTTTTAGACTATTTAATATAGTTTGATTGGTGATCTTTGTTCAACCGTTGGACTGTGGATCAGCCAAAAGGTTAGCATATGAGATGTGTGGAATTATTTACAAAATTGTCTAAATTGAGAACAATCAATTTTTTCCCATTACTTATGATGCGTGGTATGTCAAACCTGTAAATTATTTCTCATCTTGTGAATGATATGGTTTTTTTTATGTTGCGATCATCACTGGGGGCTTGACTTCCACCCATTTAGAGAAATGATCAATAGTCACTAAGAGAAACTTTCTTTGCCCATTAGCATCACGAGGTCCATCCCTCATTTATTGAAGGGTCAGGCCGAGTAATGAGGTTTTTTGTGGCATTTAGGATTTTATTAATTCTAGCATGAATATGCACTTGATTCATTTGTATGACCAACTCTTTTGCATCTCATTTCATGTATGGCCATTAATAACTCATCATCTTACTCTTTTTACTATGGTGTTTGTAGCTTTGTGTGCATTGTATATTCCTTTATACATTTTCATAGGGATAAACTTTCCTTCTTTCTCAATTTACGCATTGTTGTTATGGGCTTATGAAGGATTTGTTTTAATATAGAATGCCATTTTATTTGAAAAAAGTGTTTTGCCACTTTGATTAAACTTCTTACCTTTTGTTCATCCTCTAGTAAATCTCCATTTTTTATGTACTAGGTGAAAGGTGTCATCCAACTTTGCTCTTATTTTGTAGTTAATATCTTTTTTATTTTAGTTCATGTCTTCTTTATCATTTTATAAATATGGATTGATCCATAATTATTGGTGTGGCTACTAAATTTTCCAAGCAATTTGCATTTCCATTCTTTGCTCAATTTATTTGATTAATCTTGCAATTGCATTATGTGAGCTTAAGATATCTAGATATGGTTGGATCTTGTATAGTAAACTCTTTTTTGGCTTGCTACACTACCACTGGTTGTCACTGAGAATATTTGTTTTTTCTAGTTGAATTTCACTATGAGCTTGAGTCTCCTTACTAGGGCTTCATACTTTGTCATATTGTTTATTGGTAGAAATTCCAACTACATAACATATTGCAAAACTATTTTACTTACTCTGATAAATATTCTTAGTCCAGGATCTCTTGGCATTCTATTCCATCCATATTAACTGTCCACTAATTTGACACTTTTTGTCATCTTTTTTTTTTGTGATCTAGTTTATCCTATAATAAACTCAAATAAAACTTAGCATTTTAACTTAGGTATTGGGGCATACCATATATTAAACTCATTGAGATGGAGGGATCATTCCACCATTCATCCAAATAATTATATTTTATGCAGAAATTTGCTATGTGGTGTATTTGTTTTGACTATTATGATGCGTGCCTCAAAATTGGATTTCAATTTTATTATTCCTATCAAGATGACTAGGGCTAGCTTTTTTATCTTTGGGTATTTTGTCTCTACTCTCGTAAGGACTTTGCTATTATATAATATAAGGAACTATATGATTCCCTCCTTTCTGATCAATATTATATTATGTTCTCCATTATTGTGATGTAAAGGTATAATGGCTCTTCTAGTTCTGGTCGATAGAAAAGTGGTAAGGAATTGAGGAATTTCTTCAGCTCCTTAAAGGCAAGTTAATACTTGTTATTTCGACTGACCTTTTTAAAGCCCTTAAGAGCTTTAAAGGATGATAAACACCATTTTGCAAAGCATGAGATGAAGGGTCCCAGGGTATTTGTTTGACCATTTAACGTTTATAGGTCATTGATGATACTTAGTAATTTCATGTCCATGGTGGCTCTAATCTTTTCTAGATTAGCTTCTATCCCATTTTTATTGGTCATATACCCAAGGAACTTTCCTATAGTTAACCCAAAAACATATTTATCTAGGTTACGTTTTATATTATACTTATTGAAGTTGTTTTTATCTAGTTTTTGTTTTATATTATACTTATTGAAGATGTTTAGCACTTTATCTAGGTCCTTTATATGGTCATTCTCCCTGTTGCTTTTAATGATTATACCATCCATATAAGCCTTTATTATTCTCTTGATTTGCTTTTAGAACATTTGGTTAATTATCCTCTGATATGTTGCTCCTGCATTCTTTAGCCTAAACAACATCACTTAATAACAAAATATCCCTGTTGTGAACGCCTCGATTATTTTGCAACTATGCTTGAATAAGTGAAACGTTACTGATAACTCCTAACTTTTTATCAATCAACTAGGATTGAAAGGATGTAGGTTGTACTTTAGTACCACTAAAGGATGTAAGGTCGTACTTTAGCACCACCTCGATCAGTGGCACATAAGAAGATAATCAGGGATTCAAAGGAAGGCCTCTCAATATATAGACGCCTATATGAATCAAGTGGCCAATTGGAGCCAAGGGGGTAACACTTTGATAGTACCTCAATGCTTGATTGGAGTCGCCACCCGACTTTGATTAAGATAGAATTCTAAGCAAGGAAGGTTTCTAGTCCAAATATGTCAACTAGAAGGCCCAACCTGTCTTCACCCATTAGAGATAAATTCAAGAATTAGGTATGGTTTAGGAAAAAGGTTAGACACTCTCAAATTGTCTAGACTCTGAGATTTTACCTTCGGGAATCTTTGATTCACATTTACAAGTTTTGTCTTCATTAATTATTTAGTTCATTTTAAAATGACCCTAATCATACATCCAACATATGTTCATCCATTATCATGAAGAAAAGTAATTACCATGAGGATAAAGGTATATAATCAAATAAAAGAATATGTTCATACAATCTCATAAGTGGATATATTATATGCAGTTATTGGCTCTCATAACCTCCAAAATCAAGCACAAACTAGTGCTTAGAATGGAGAAACAAAACATGAAAAGAGGCAACCCCTATGTCTAACTAAAACAAACAAACATGCGAGGATGGTATGATATTTACCTTGGTTAGGCAATACCTTAGCTACTTACCCTTAGGCGCTCATCAAAATTGGCTAAGAAATAAGTCATTCATGCCTTAGATCTATTATCTTAATCATTTAATCATGTACAAATAACAAATAATAAGATATGGTATGCATTCATGGCATAATGTATATTATTATAAAGTGTGTGTGTAATGAGGAATACGATAATTGAAGCATAAATTCATATTTAGTTAAATGTGGGATAATATCATGGACTCTTAGGTGTCCTAAAATCTCTCTCAACTTGTCCTTAAACATGATCAATGTGCCAATGGCAAAAAATAAAGCAATCTTAGCCATGAAAAGGGCTAGGATGCATTCTTAAGTAGGGTTCATAGTTATAATGTCAAATGCAATAGAATAACTCAAATGGGTAAAATGTGATATGACTCAAATAGGGGTCACTAGTGTCCAAAACCTCCCCCAAGTACTATACATTTAAACCTATGCCATATAGATGGTGAGAAGACTAATTTAGCCATATAGGAGACCACCAAATCCTTTTTAAGGGTTGTGTTAGTGACTATAGCAAAAGAATTAAAGAAAATATATCAAATGGACAAAAATCAAAGGGAATCAAGGGGTCATTGGCTTTGGAGTCTCACTATCACCCTCCTCCTAAACACATACTTAAAGAGGGCAAAAGAAGAAGAAGAAAAAAACCTACTGTGCATATACAATGTTTGTGATTTATACAAACTAATTGACACTCTATATAAACTATGGAGAGGTCTCTATATATAATAAAGTGTGTATAGATCACTAGACTTATTGTTGACAGAATATAAAAAGAACGAGAAAAAGGAACAAATAAGAAAGGGAAAGGGAAAAAGAGACTAGGATGGCTTAGGGGTTTTGGCTTTTAAAGGCACTGAAAGTGATAATTTTTTTTCTTTAAAATGCAAAGATTTCAAAATCAAGAAGGGTAAAACTTGCTCTTTTAACTTAAATCTCTAATGTTAATCGATGACACCTTAGTTTCTATGAATGGAGGTGTTTAGGAATTTGAGTTTTCAATTTGACAACACTTTTTGGAGGTGTTCTTACCTCTCTCTTGCCCTCCAAGAGATAGGGTATTTATAAAGGAAAAAAGATGTATTTATTCCTTATATATAGATTACACACAATTCCTTTCTCTCCTTCTCTCCCTCTATGGGTAAAATCACTAAATATTCTAGAACCTAAGATTTTAAAGTTGTTTATATAGACTATAGGTTATCTATACAGATCGTTACTTGATTGTATAACCAATTGGGATAATGGAGATCAAAGGCCTAGCCAGAACATTCCTAGTATTTCCAAGATCCATTGCAAGCAATCAAAGGTCTAATGACTAAAGCAAGAACTAAAAGGATGAAAAAGGCTTTAAAGGATTAATTAAGAAAATACGAGAGAAAGATGTTCCAATTGAAGATGTCAATGCATTACTAAGATTAATCACTTATTTTTATGTTAAGGATGATGGATATGGCTTAACATGTGAAAGAACAAAGCTTGGAGTCAATTTTAAAGCAATTGGATGCATATGGAGCTTATTTAGACCAAACTATAATAAGGATGGAACTTTAGGGACTAAATTAGAAATTTGATCAGTGTTCGAGATGAAGCTTCTATCATGCCTATGACTTATGACTTTTTCTTCTCATGCCTTTTGTCGCACCCATGACAAAAGTCGCAGTTTGTGACGCGTTCAATTTCTACACTATGTTTTAGCCTAAAACATAGCCATTTTTTAGCATTTTGCTTCCTAATCAGTTAAGTTTCTTATCTACAATGAGTTTTGTATTTAGATATGACTTTGAATAGGAAATTGAGACCTTTCTATATGGAAAACTTCATTTTTAAGGACTATTTAAAAGTCATATATATGTATTACAAATTTGCAGTTGTTATCATCAATAATATTGAGTTTTGGGCAAGCTTGGTTTTGCTTTTCTTGTGTTCATGATAGAATACAAAATCTAGACTTATCAAGGGGAGTGATCAACTTTTGTGACATCTTCAATATTGGGGTTTTAAGGACTTAATTTCCTTAGGGTTCTAATATGATCATTATAACTTGTTTTTTAGCTTTTCCGGGCAAAATTAACAAATCATATAACAAGTTCTTTATCATTGTATCTCTTAGTTATTGCTCTAGATTCTTTTTGTTGTTTTGCCTTTTGTATGTTGTATGTACATACCATATATTGTCTATACAAATCTTTAAATTGACTATATAGACCATTCTTGAAATCTAAAATCTAAGCTTTTAGGCTTAGGTGCTTTAAGGGTAGGTTTGATTTAAAGTTTGTCCAGACTTTTGCCTCTTCTTAAGCATTATTTTCTTCACTAGTTTATAAATTTAATTTAATAAGTTTCTCATTTATGGGCTTATACCCCGACAATCTAAAATTCAATGCTCACACCTCTATTTGTCATAAAATTAGTTTTTCTCTGTCCGCCCTTTTCATTCTTATTTGGTGGTATCCATTTACAATATCAAGGATGTTGTATCTCTTATGTTGGGTTGTGAGTCCACCAGCTGATATTTGTTGGGGAAAAGGTAGTCATCTTTGAAAGTGGCAACATTAAGATTGGTGAAGTCTGCTTACACCTCTATTTTCTATTGCTATTCTTTACTAAGACCGTGTTGAGAGCAACTTTAGGTACTATACTGCTTCGATTGCTCTTGTGTCGAGTAACTTGTTGAGCTTTTCAGATATTATTGCTTGCTTCTCTTGTGCATGAGTTCTTTTTTTTTTTTTTTCCTATTTTATGGGACCACTACAAAATAAATATAGTTTAGCAACAAAATTTAGTAGCAAAAAAATTTCGTCATTCAATAGCAACAAAATTATAACGAATTAGCAATACAAATAAATGAAGTCATTTTAGTAACAAAAATTGGTGACAAAATAAAATATGTTGCTAAATTTAGCATTAAAAAACTGACACTCAATTTGACAATAGATTAGAATGAAAGGGATTTAGTAACAAAAAAAAAAAAAAATTGTAATGGCAAATAATAATGGATTTGAAAACCGTTAATTTTAGCAATGGATAATTCATTCCTAATTTGGTAGCGAATTATTAGATCTGTTGCTAAAATTTATTGATTGATTTTAAATCCATTACTAAAATTTATTAATGAATTTTAAATCCATTACTAAAATTTATCAATGAATTTTAAATCTTTGCTAACTTAGCAATGGATTTAGTAATCTTGCTATATTCATTTAACTTGTCTTCTTCTGCTCCCCCTCATTTCTCTCTCGCTGTCCTTCGCCCTTTTCTATTTTTCTTCTTCTCCCATCGACCACCATATGACCCATGTAGCCACCAACAAGACCCCACAATCACCGCCACATTCTTCTCCACCCAATTTTTATTGCTTTTGCCACTAAATTCACTTTCATCACTGTGGACAAAGACTTTGACGCTACATCACGGCTGCTTTCCCCTCCCGTCCTTTGACTTCCTCTTACTTCTTGATCACAGTGCTCTTTAAAGGTAATCCTTTTTGGATACACTTCCATATATTTCTGTTAATTATTCCTTGATGCAGTTTCATATATTTTTATTATTATTGTTAGATTCCTTATATTGTTATTAGGCTCAAATAGTTGGTAGATTTATGGTACATCAATTTTTTTCCTTTATTTTACATTTTTTACTTGAATTGAAATAAATGATTGAGATTTCATTTGATATTTGTTTTCTAGTCTAGTATTATTTGAATCCTTGTTTGGTGATATGAATTTGGGCATTAATTCATTTGTTTAGTTGCTACAAATTAAGTTACTATTGAATCATTGCATTAAATAGATATATTAAATCGCTGGTAAATAAATATGATGTGTCTTTGAAATTAATTCAAGTGGGAAAATAATTTTTTAATGCTCAAAAAATTAGACTATTCAAGTCTATACTATATAAAAATTGCCTTTAATTTGTCAGGAAAAATAAGACAACAATAGTATAAATACATTAGTTTGCAATTAAATTTATTTGGTGCGATAGAATAAATATTGAAACTACAGATATATTAGTTAAAATAGTTTTTGAAATTAACTTTTATTGTTATCATCTATTTGTTGTCCAGAAACTTCTTTTTCTATTTCTGATTTCGAGTAGTGTTTCTACATTTACTGATTATGTCTTATAAATTTTGCTTAGAAAATGAATTGGGTGCTCAAGACCATGCAAGAATCTGAATCAAGTAAACCTGTCATTTTTTGTTAAGTTAAATTCTACAATGAATGATTTGTTTTAAAAACTCCTTCAAGCTTCTACAATTTATGTTGGCGACTACTTGTTTCTATTGATATTATCTTTTTCTTCTCTGCATCAACTAAATATACTATTGTTAATGCTTTCAAACATGCTGGAGAAAATATAACTTTTGCAAGTCGAAGCCTATTTGAAAATATTGATTTTGGTATTTTATATTCTCACTTACTTTATCTTATTTGAAAATATTTAATTGCATTTGATGGAAGCAATTATGGAGCTTCTTTATAGGAAAAGCTACTAAGAGCACCTTTGATGTAGAATATTTAAGCTTTGATCTTTTCTTTATTCAAAAGTATAAAATTTACCCTTAAGTATTTATAAAACTTAACACTTTGGTTCATTTGAAAAAAATGTAAAATTATGTAGTTGTGGCCAAATATGTCATTTTGAAATGTAAATGGAGTAAAATGATACTTTCAAAATGATGAGGATTGAAGTATGAATTATAACTCATTTTAAACAAAAAAAAGAATTATGAATTTTGTCTCTTAGTTTGAAGAGGATGCAAAAATAGCCTAAAGCGTTATTTCTTAATAAATTTTGTTGTTAGTGCATCTCACTGTGTAAAATTCTTAATTCAATGCTCTAGTTTTTAATTACTCCTGAATCATGCATTTATTTATAGGGAATGAGAAAGTAGGGCATATGAATCAAGCAAATAATATGTATCTATTTCCTGAGGTGGTGTTTCCTTATTTTTTTGGGGAAAACTTTTCAACAATGTTTAAATAATGATATTTATATATATTTTATTGGACGGTAGAAAAATTAGTTTAGGAACGCTTCTTTTAGGTGTCCATTTTATAACGAATGGAATGTTATAAGTAATTGCTGAATTGTATGTGGATATTAATAGTTTCCTTTGAAAAATTATTGTAATTCTGTTTTTCTTTTTTAGGCATAAAATTTTTTTAAAAAAAATTTCAAAGAAGGGGGGGAGAGGGGGGGCATAAATTGCTTGTTGACATTATATTACTTTATAGCCTTGATTATATTATTTTATAGCCTTGCTTAGTACATGACAAATGAAGAAATCCAAAAAAGATATATTATATCCATCGATTGATAGGTAGGACTTTCAGTTTTAGTAGTTACCATTTTTCCTCATTTCATATAAATCACGAAGCTACTAAATATGCAATTTTTATTGAGAGATATTTAATAGGGTTGCTCAATTATGGAAAAATGGGGATACTATTAGAAAATTTTCATAATAATTTATAGATATAGAATATTTCTTCTCGTAAATAATCCTTTATTTTCTTATCTCCAAATTCATATTGATCCACAATGACATCTCATGTGTAGTAAGATGACATAGAGGATGACTTTCATCGACTGAGAGAAATGATTGTTGCATAATTGGTGTAGATAGGGTTTTTTGGAGCCTTTTAGATTTCAGCTTCTCATCCAGCAACTTTAGATCATCCTTCTGATGGACTCACCATAATGACTTTGCAAGTAACTCTGACAATAAGAATGATATAAACTAGCATTAGTTTTTATTTATTTATTTTATCTTGCAAATCTTTTTTTTATTCTCATATGCTATTTATGAATTATCATTTTTTTACTCATACGTTATATATAGATTATACTTTTTTAATATACAGGTACTTTTATGTATGAATTTTATTTAAAATTAAACATGTAATATTTTTATAATGAATTACCATTAACTATGGATTATTTTTAAAAAGTAAATTATATCATATGTCATTAGTTATGAAATATTTTTTAAAAATTAAATATTTAGCTATGATTAGTAAAAGATTAGTAAGTGATTTCAGTATATATATATTATTAATTTATCATCGGATTGAAATATATTATTAAATTAAAAAGGAATTTCAATCCATTACTAAATTAGTAGCAGACTAAAATCCATTTTTATTCCTTGCTAAATTAGCAATGAATTGAAATTCCTTGCTAATTTGGCAACATATTGAAATTCATGCTAATTAGCAGCTAATTAAATTTGTTGCTAAACTAGTAATGGATTGAAATCTGTTATTGATTTGTTGCTAAACTGATAATGGATTTCAAAATTCATTATTAATTTTTTAGCTGAGGATCAAAATATTAATGAAAATATTTCATTGCTAATCAAAATTAAGAAAAGATTTTTTATGTTTAGCAATACCATTGCTAAAATTGTATTCTTTTTGTAGTGGTGAACAGTTTTATTAATGTTAAGCATATGCGTGATTATGTTAGGATTAATACCTGTGACATCGCTTGGTATCCATATGAAGTCTATCATATGCTTTTGCAAGATTAAACATAAATCTTCTCTTAATGTTTATTGACACTCTGCACCGAGTTTGAAGTTCTTATTTTATATCTTAATCTACTCAGTCTATCCAACTAGTTCAGCTCTTTCTACTCACTCTAGAATGTTTAAAAGTTCAATGGTCGGAGCTTGCATGACTTCTTTAAAGCCAAGTGTGCAGGCGTCTCTAGCGAGCTGCTAATTGTCTCTAATGATTGTCATTCCAATTTTGGTGGGAATCTTCATGGATAAGTATCGAAGACATATACATATGCACATGTGTTGAACGACATTGATCTTCCTAGTATTACGTTGTATGCTAACTGCACATTAGTTATCATAAAGTTTCTTGAACGACATTTAACCGTTCTGATATATCATTCAAGTGGTTTAATTTTAGTGTATGTAATCATGGCTCAAAACAATTTGGGATTCAACGTGGAGATAGGTGCACAATTTGTTTTCGTTTAATTGTTAGATTTGGTGTTCTAAATTTATGTACAATATCCTGAATAAATTCTTATATATGGTATCAGAGCCTAGATTGTACATGATTTAGAACCCTAAATATTTTGTATTGTTAAGAAAAAAAAAATTGGTCGGAGCTAGGGTATGCCACCATAGTCGATTGCCCCTTTGATATATTGAATTTGCCTCCACTATCACAACCTCCTCCGTTAGTTTGGATGGTTCGAGAGGCTATTAATCTATAATGGGTAGCAAGATCAATCCGTGTTAGCGAAAATTTTTTTCTGGCAAAATTATTGTTGTATTGATTTGTTATATATTTGTTTGCCCCTACTGTAACAAGTTATTCCTTTAGCTCGGATGATTGGTGAGGCGCGCAGGGTGTGAGAGGTTGCAGATTCGAACCCGCGTTTGCGAAAACCATTCTTTTTTGCCATTTTTTTTCCTTTCTGTTTCTCTCCCTTCTGCAAACCTCTCAACACAAGATAGAAACAGAGGCAAAATTTTTTTTGGGTTCACACCTAACTGTGCAACAGTCCTTGATACCCGCACAAATCCAGTCCCCAATTTGCCCAAATCCAGTTCCCGATACCGGTGCAGTATCTTGATGATTGTGTGATTTGGTTGTTGATAGTTGATTGTATTGTGATGTTGTTTTGTTGTTTGGTTGTTGAACTGATTTGATGTTTGATAATTGACTGATATACATATGGTTTGGATGTTGTTTTGGCTTGTCGATCTTGGAACGCCAAAGGATTGTATGGTTGTGTTGTTGGTTGTTGAACAATCTGGAAAAAGGATCGGCGATGGTTCCCTTCTGATTCTAGATCTGTGTTTTGTTGATTCTTTGATTTGTGGTTTGATTCTTTGATTTGTGGCGGCCGGTTCTTTGATTATATGTTGGTTGTTTTCTTGATGACTGGTTTTGTGTTGTTTAAATTGATTGTTGATGATGGTTGATTCGTCCGCACCTTCGTCGATATGGACCTGTGGTTTTGCAAATAAAAAAAAAAGGGAAAGGAAACGAAGAGGGATGCGTATCGTGGGTCTCGAACCCACGACCGCGTCCCTTCAATAAAGACAACTTTGGCCAACTGAGCTAAGCAGATTGCCTATTGATGTGTTATCCCGACTAATATTTATATAAGCGATTTACTTGTTAATTTCTTAAACAGACAAAGATTTAGATAAGCAAAGCTTATATTTATGTGCTTCATAATATATGTTTTAATTTTATTTCAATAATTATTAATATTTATATATATTAATATATACGTGGTTTACATATATAATTGATTGTCTGTTTATTATTTTGTGACATTGACCTTGTGATAAAAATTAAATAAATAGATAATAAATATTTATTTTACACATATATGAAAAAATAATCATGTACTTAAAATTTGAGGTATATTATGTTTGATACCTTGTGTATCTTTTGAAATATATATTTGTTTTTAGTATGTATTTTAATTGGACTATTATAAATCTCTAATTAAAAATAATTTTATGGGTTGATATGGGAGTTACCGCCAAAGTGGGACATCCATTGAAATTCATAGAATTATTTTTAATTTTTGCAAAGAGATAATTCCAAATCAATGTATTTAATAACCTGCCCAAAGGGGGTTATTAGATGCATTGATTTTGGGAGAGTTTGTTGATATGAACAGAATATTCCAAATTAATATATATAATGACCTGCCCAAAGGGGGTTATTATAAACATTAATTTTGGGACTGTTTGTTCGAATGAAAATTCTAAATTAATGTATTTAATAACCTGCCCAAACGGGGTTATTAGATGCATTGATTTTGGGAGGGCTTGTTGAGATGAAGCTATTTGTGCTTATGGTTGTATTAGTCTAGAGAGTCTGTCTGCCCAAAGTGGATAGATTTCTCGAAACTGGTGTGAACTTGATTGTGAGCTTCATAAATAGAAATTTTATTGCATGTGCATGTTATGCCCAAAAGGGAATATGTAGTGATGCCAGAATTTTTTAGATTGTGTAAATTGCAAATTTATTTTGTATATAGCCCAATTCTAATACATGCTTTTGTTTTGTTGCAAACAGTCTCCTTTAGTCTCAACAACAGTACTGCGACTGTTGAACTTTTGACTAACAGCAATTTTAAGAGGTGGAAAGATGACATTTTATTTGTCCTAGGAATGGGTGAGATTGATTATACCCTTTGTGATGATGAGTCTGCTAAACCCACCTAAGAGAGTAATATTGAAGGAAAATGAATTACTTATCAAGTGGGAGAGATCTAATCATTTTAGTCTTGTGGCTATGAGAGAAACTATTCATGAATACCTTAGGAATAGTTTGCCACTGATATTATTGTGAAAAGTTTTCATTGCTGCTGTAGAAAATATATACTTTGTATCCGATAAGGTTGAGGCTGAAACCCTTATGAATCAGTGAACTAGTATGAGATGCAACCATAATGGGAGTGTAAGAGATTACATTCTGAATATGATTTACCTTCAAACCAAACTTAGGGGTCTTGAACTTAATTTATGTTTCTATTTTAGATAAGATTGTATATCAGCTTAATATTGGAGTCTGAATTTTATCTAATTTTAGAGAACACCTTTTATGTTCCATCTTTGAGGAGAAACTTGTTTTCTGTTTCTATTTTGGATAAAATTAGATATCATTTTCTTATTGGTAATGGTAGAGCCAATATGCTTTTAGATTCTAAATTGATTGATGAATGTGTTTTGTTTGATAATTTATATAGATTGTATTTGGATGATGCTAGTAATTGCGGTCCTTGTTGTTATGGTCAAATGATCCTTGATT